>KZ347921.1:25761-38713 GCA_002352805.1 Teladorsagia circumcincta | reverse complement strand
TCCCTTCCCTTGGTATTCACTCCACTGTCGGAGCAAGAACCGTAGCCGTGGTTACAATTTTGGGAAGACAGGTGGGGGCTCATTTGCGATTGAAGGACGTCAGCTCGAAAAGAGGGTGAGGGAGGGGTCGTGGCACGTGGGAAGTGGGAAGAGGGAGTCATTTTAGACCCGTGTTTCGAAATTCCGTAGAAATATCAAAAAGAAGTCATGACAAGATTAGATTATCTTTGCATTTACATGAAATCAACCCTGTATTAAACTATGAGGAAGATTTTTACAAAGCATCCCCTTCATACCCCTCTAAATAGGGAAGGGGTTGGTCGGACGAGCTGTCCTAACTAACTTGTTCCACCGGCATTTATTGCTGTGTCCGTGCCAGCAGAAGTGCCCAATCGAGAACCAAGCAAGAAGGCGGCGGCAATCGCATATACACTAATACAAACAAGGGCATATGCTTCAATACAAATGAGTAAATACGGTAATTGAATGACCTGAACAATTAAAATCGAAAAAGCAGGTAGCATCTCTTCCGTAGCGGCCTCAGTTTACATGCAATCGCGCCAGGACCACTAAACCAACCTCGCGCTCTTCACGACTAGAAGATGGACGCGTAGACCAAAAGGCAGACACACCAATAGGTTTCACCTATCTGACTCCTCATGGCGGCTTTCCAGTGTTAGTTGTTGCTTTAGCGACACTTCAGATCTCTCAGCTTGGACTCATGCTTTTTTCAGTCCATTGTAGGAAAGTATGAATCCAGTTGAGTGTGCTGCTTTGAACTATTCTGCGCTGACCACGCCGAAAATATGGCTTATTGTAATTTATCCTTTAAATCCACACTGAAAAGAATTCGATGCTAAAACTGAAGTGTATTGTGCGCACACAACTGAGTCGACTGAATTTCACGCTTAAAATATTCAAAACCAGAAGTTGAGGTGGAAAAGCCGAGTTACGTCTGCTCATAATCAAATATTATAATAGTTTCTGTGGATTCTGTTCAAAAGAACACCATGACTCAAAGTCAACGCAACATAATTGAAATGAATAAAAAGATTTCCACACTTTCCACTCGACACGTTCGTTAAACCCCGCCTCCAAGGTATTTCCTGAACAGACCACATTAGTAGTCAACTCATTCTTCAGACTTTCTTGAATTTCACAGCCTCTCTATGACTCACGGTAGCTAATCCAGTGAAATACTGGATTATCCAAATCGCACTATATTCCATCTGAAAGATGTTTTCATCTTTAAGAGGGTTGATTTTCTCAGTCTATAATAAGAAAGGAAAAACCCGCGGGGTAGAGGGGTGAATCTTGCAGCGTTGGCCATCCTTCATGGAGATCGCCATGCATTTATTTCCATCCAGAATTGTATTGACTTCTGAATGCGGTATGGCCCATGCAGTGTCTTCCGAGGCACAGTCGATGTACGGTTCGTGCTTTGATTATCTCCGATAAACCGCAGCGTTTGAGCGCCTTGAACGGTAGAAGGCTGGTGGGCTTAGGCGAGATTTGATCCGAGACTTGACCCCCAGACCGGCGCGGGAGAAGTGGCGCCGCTTACTAATACAAGGCGCGCAAAAATTATGACGACAACGCACGCGCATACAATTTGAACCACATTCAAAGATACTGTTTACCTCCGCGCTCATTTTAATTTTGTGGTGTTGACGTGTTTATAGAGGAATGAAGTGAAGGATATGGCACCGGCGACCAAGCATGGCCCGCTATCGGCGCGGCACGCGTCTCTACCGATGCCTGAACCTCTAGCCGTTTAGCAGAGAGTTTGCGTGGAAGAGGGAGCACCAATGGGAGTTGCATCAGTGCGGGAATCAATGGCCGAAGAAGGGGTCCCATCCTTCGAGTTCTTCGCTGTTTCTGACGGCTTTTTCTTCATCCTAGCAGTACTGATCACCTATACCACAATCCTAATGAGCTGCCTTTTAAGCGTGAACTCCGCTTTGAAGGAGGACTCCACGACAAGAACGAAGATCAGAGAAGGGGAAACTGCCTTCTGGGGAGAAAGGCGGGTGTCCTGAAAATGCGAACTGACACGCAACAGGTAACGGAGCTTTTGACCTTGGCGATCTAGCATGGCTCACACTTGGCGCATCCGGCGATCCACGCCCATCGATGATCAAATCACTCGTCGCAGATCTATACGCAGCGAGTGATTACATTGCAGAGAGAGTGTCCTATTGAAGGGGGCACAACGTTCAGAGTCGCATCGATGCCGAGATCGAGGTTAAAGGAAGGGGTCTCATTCCTCGGGTTCTCGACCGTTCATCATGGCTTTTCCTTCTTTCTGGTACCGCGCAATATCCCTAACTTAGTTTTCAATGGGTTGCTTTTTCATCGTAAATTATGCCCTTTAAGCAGACATCTACGGGTAAAAGAAAGGTCTCATTTCTCAGTTCTAGACCGTTTCCTTGTTTTTTCATCATTCCTGCATCGTTGACCATCTATACCTATTTCTTCAAGCTGCTTTTGTTTCGTAGAAACCGCTTTCAGCTATAATAGCTATTAGTCATGCAAATATCCGATTTCTTCGCCTTCGCATTGTGAAAGTCGTTTTAGATATCTGGCATCATTACAACTGTGACGCTCTCCCCTTCTCATGTATTGTCCTACCCAAATCGTGATCTAGAAATGTGCTCACCGTGATCATATCCTTTTGAAAATAATAGGTCTCTTGCCTTCCGCTCCCTCCTTCCACAAGCAATGGCGCAATAGTGCAGATACAGATTTGTTCACTGAGCGATTTTTGGTGAATGGTTTTGATGGGCAATAAATTTTATGTGACTCGCTTCACTACGGTAACGTGAAAAGCTTTGTAATGATAGAACTTCTAGATTTATACCCATTCCGATTGATATGTTGCATTTGTAACTGCCTACCCAATCAAAGCCACCCACCACCACCAGGCACGGAGCTGGGATGAATTGGTTGGCTAAAGCTCAATATTGTTTTTATAAAGCCTACCAACTCCACTTTTTGAGGTCGGATACCAGCCCAGTCACAATGACTTCGCATGAATGATTGGCGAGTGTTGAATCACACTTTATTAAAGAAGCCCAACAGGCATTACAATGCCTCAATAATCCTATGTAGAACACACATGTTCGACTGCGCAACATAGAGGCTAATCCTCCCAAAAGCTTTTATCCATCATATCTCCTAGGCGGAAGCGACAAAGCCCGATAATGACCTGGAGTCGCCCGTTGCAAGGCTGAAGACCACTCGTGCGGAAATTGCAATGATGATAACTACACTTAGGCGGAACACAGTTGCAGCTTCAATTGAATGACGAGGCAGATTCGCTGAAAAAAGTAGGCTGCCAGAACTTCTCCGTTGAAGAATGAGACGACGAAAGAGAAATAGTAACTGTATGGCCCAGCCATTCCTCTGGACAAACAGAATCACTGGCGATGCAGAAATTTCATACGGGAAAGAGAAAAATGATCGCTGCCTTCCTTGATCGGCAGCTGCAGGAGTCCTGCCACTTACCATTCGAACCGCGTTACTAATGGTAAGACGTAAGGAGCTTATGCGCTCGAACTACCGTTGCTTCCTATTGAGCTTACAAAATGCCCTGAGGCGAGGGTAGAAATTAGAGTGCGATTCAACATCGAATGGGATGGGGCAAACTTCTAAACAGCACAAGCTCCTCATCACAAGCGAGTGGTGCAGCGATTAAATTTGTAGAAATGCGATGTAGCTGAAATCAGTAGCTGGTGGAACATTTTTTCCTAAATGCCCCGCTTATTGTTAGAAGTCCAATACTGTCTGAGAAGTTTCCCGGTTCAGCGGTTGAAGGAATTGATCACGGAAAAATTCTGCTTCCACCCTTATGAGAAACTAATACTTCAGCCCTCTTGCTTCATGAGGATAGCAGAAAGACCGAAAAATAAGCGTTGGTTTTGTTATCAACCTAAAAGACCAGGAAGGCTAAAAGATATTCGAATTTTCGCCGTGAATTGTCACAAATGCTGGCGTTGGGAAGAGAGCACGTGAAAAACTGTTGACAGAATGAAAGTGGACGAGTTCTACGCTGGACCTTCCCAAAAACTTACACGTGGCTACGCAACCTCCACTGGTCCGTTCCGGTCCTCCATTTGAGCCTTCCCAGATGCTGTATCTTCTGATTATTTCATCCTTTGGGGGTCCACCTGTCTTCCCACTAATCGCAAGTGAATTTCCCCTCCTTCGGCCTCCATTCTCATCGTGAATTCTTCTACAAACTACAACCAAAACCAGGGTAAGCTCATCCACGTTCGCACTGTCCTCCTAAGCTTGAAGGCGTGAGCCGGGAGCAGAGTCAACCGCCCCTGTGCAAAGATCTACAAGGGGGTAGTATTTCCCCAATGGAAGGTGAGGGGCTCGCAAGATCTAGTACAGTTACAAAATCTGAAGGGACGGAAGCATGGCGAAGTGGCAAATGAGGACATACTTTCAACTACTACTGCGATTACTTGGCACAGACTTTTGAATGGGTCATCCTAGAGCAGGATCTCTCACTAACTCACTTCATATTCCAACGAACACGAGGAAACAGATCCTTTCAGAGCTTCAAGACTAAGCCACATCATAGAAAGTGCAGCGAATTTGGCGGATTGATTACTAGAGTCCTAGTGGAAAGTTCTGAAAGAAAAAAAGCTTCCGTCTTATGGTTAGAACTTTCTAGGGAATCTAATATACACTATGGAAGACCGACTCGTTGATTTCAAAGGTCTTTACTGCTTCTCGTTATCCCAACCATGGAGAAAGTTGAAGGTTTTTCAAGATTGAAAACTCGGGTTTCAGGAGAATGGTCTAGGAAAGCCCTAAAGGGAAAAACACGAAAAACGGGACTACTTTTTACACAGGACGATCTTTCAAGAAAGTTGCAGAAAGCACTAATCCTCTAGACTTTAAATAGCTTTATAAATCTTCAAAAAGTTGATTATAAAGAAAGTCATGAACGTTTGAACGTTGAAAACTCGCTTCTACTTAAAAAAAACGGAACAACGGGACGATTTTTCGAAGAACTGAACATTTGCAAAATTTCAAAGACTTTTTAGAAAGGGAACAACTTGTAGTTTTCAAATTTTTGTATCAGGTCTCATGGTCCCGCTTTCATGGAAAACATTTCGAATGAAGAGGTTCGTATTATAATGCATTAGTACGGCAAGGTTTAGTTTTCCAGTTTATAAAAGAGGGAGATTAGGATTGCGAAAAAATGGTTTCTTGGAGTAGAAATCTCTGCAGTTGTAATCATGTCTAGGTTTATGCAAAATTTCGGGGAATACTTGTTTCAATGAGCAAAGTTTCATGTTGCCTCGATCCCGTTCTCTGAGCGAGCTAAAGCGCGCAACCTTCCCACTGCCCACCATCTTTCCATGTCATGACGACCGATTCATCGATGATGAGCATAAAAGTATGAAAACGACATAAATAGCTAGTAGAGGAGAGGGTTGTACTGATACCCTTCAAAAGGGAGGGGGTCGCAAAAATTCTGAAATCTGCTCAACGCATGGTTGACCCTGGTTGGGACTAGGCGGACAAACCAAGCGCATTCCTCAGTTCTGTGTGTTGGTGAGCAGAGTTACAGCTACGCTCGTGACTCGTAAGCGCGTGGTATTAGCGCCCTGTGAGCCATCGCCGCCTAGCCTAAGCTATGACCGCCTACTGCTAGAGGTGGCATGGCATGGCATCGTCGCAAGGTGCATAACATTTGTGGACTTCAAGCTGCTCAGTGATCATAGGGCAACGGAAATACAAAGTGATGTCAACAAAGTCGATCACGCGGCGACTTCTGTCCACGCTTGACATTCTGCTAAAGTTCTCAATGCTTCTTGCCTCTGGACACTCCAATGTACAGGGTGGGCCAAAATTATGGTAACCAAGACTTTGTATCAGTAAAGAAGAATGCAAGCCTAATGAAGCTAATCGACATCAAAAAAGTGTTAGGGACTATTATCGCAAAGCAAAGCTAGGTTGGGTTCGAAATCTGTTCACTAATGTATTAATACAAGCCTTCAGATGAAGGGGAAGGCGTGCACCGTGGCACGCAGGTCTGACGAATCAGAATGATTTCAGGTTTTTTGTTGTGCACTCTTTAGGGAGCCAGGCCTCACTGGGGTTCTAGTTTGCTTTCACCTCCAGGTTCTTCATGCAGGAAATCCAGCTGAACTCGGTGGGGTATTCTTATTGTTAGGTAACAGTTGTTAGAAGAGTATCGACACCGGAAAATCCCTCTTTGCAGGATTTTTGCTTTATGAACAGGTGTCTTGTTCTACTGAGACGTCCAACGTTAACTACTTTAGTGGCTTCTTGTTCACAACAAACATAAGATCTCAAGAGGATCTGGGTGGACTTTTACATCAATTTTTTCAAAGTGGCGATCTGAAAGTGGCAAGGAGGAGGACGAGATTCTGCGCCTAATATCTGTCTTGGTGACAACTGTAACCTTCGTATCTCCAACTTTTCTACCTCAGGTAGCTCCTAATGTCTTAGTGCTTCCAACCATTACCCATAAGAGCTTCCTTGTTACCTTGAACTGATACTAGATGCAAGGTGCCAGAGCCCCTCGCCGGTTCAATTTGCGAGTTGGCATACCGTGATGTGGTTGCTTTACTAATTCCGAGTACGCTGTGATATTTGGTCTCAATAGAAGGAAGACCTTGTGCTCTATCACATCATGCCTAGAAAGGAAGAGGGGATGAATAATTTGGGAAAAAGGTAAGCTCAATCGCGCGCACTCGCGACAGTGCTGACAGCTGATGCCGACTGGCTCTTATGGTGACATTCAGTTGATACAAAGCTACCCTAGCTTCTGCGACTACCATATTGAGGAGCGAGCAAATCCTCAAGGATCAAGCAACACAGCAACAGTCCCAGAAGGTCCTGTTGCCTTCGATCCCAATGGGGTGGAAGGATGCACAAGCCCTGGTCAAGAACATATGAAGTGTCAGAAAACAGAAAACTCACCTTGGAAATCCGATAGAAAGGGAGTTGAGCGCCTTCAATGTGAGCATGTCGTCCGCTCAGCCACAACCCCCTGTTACCTGTCATGGGGATCGCGTGCTTGGATGCGGGTATTTGCGCGATTGCTCGTTGGCTATCTTCGAGATTAATGCTGCATCTTTTTAATTGGTTTTACTTTCTCAACTCATTTAGTTATTGTATTTTTATGTCTCTGTTTGTATTAGTGCAAATGCGATTTCAGCCGCATTTCATGCTGGCAAATGCCGGCAAAGCATGCTAGTTTAGATAACTCGTCCGATACGCCCTTCCTTCATTTCAAAGGGGAAGAGGGGAATCCCCTGTCTAGCGCCATCGCTGCCGATTTTCTTCGGTTTTTTCCTATTCTCACTTCTAACTCGCCATATACAACTTCATTATCAACCGTTTGTACCCCGCAAATTCGATCTGAAATTGTTGCTCTGAGCAAAAGTAAAATTCTGAACCACATTACTCTTCGAGAATTATGCACTACAAGGCTCGGATCAAGTGGGGGCAAAATTGTGGTCAGGATTGAGTTCTGAGTTTTCATCGCCTTCCTCTGAATTAAAGAATTGTCTCCATTGAAATCTTACGTTTCCTGTTTTGTATTCTGAACATCGATATCGGCGTCGTAACGCTTCAAATCTTCTGATGTGCTCAAAACTCCATCATCTATCTCCAACCTTCTCCTGTCCATGTTACACCAATGTTGCGCAACACACATGCACTCGAATTACTGATACACTACCGGCAAGGCGCTGCGAATTTATTACCTTACTTTAGTCTGCAAAATTTACTTTTTTGAATAAGAAAAGAAACCACTTTCTTGTGAAGCACACGTCGAATGTTACTTGCTAGAGTATTCAATCTATTGTATAGTGCTCCTTACATGTGGCACTGCACATTGTAATTACAGGATAGAATCCATTCACTCTGGCGAGGAGGGTCTTTCAGTGAGAACTGGCTTTTTCATCGGCTTCTTGCCATTCCACTTCTTATTTTAGGGACACATGTATGGACTCCGAAACCATGTTTCGTTTCGCTAAATGGTCTTTGTGATACCGAAAAAGTTGTGAAAGGTAGTGTTCCAGGTTTCAGCCCCCGTATCGACTAGATTTTCCACTCAAAGTTGGCGACTTCTTATTGACTCAAACCTGGTCTTGACAATGATCGTGACAGCTGATTTTGACACTTAGCGCGATTTGGCACCAACCCGTAGGCGCCAATCCAAATGCAATTTAGTCGCCACGGGGGATCGAACCTGCAACGCTATCTTTCTCAGCTTTTCTGATACTAGTTCAGCAAAATCAAAACATGGTTTTGCATACATGCGTCCTTACTACGTGCGTTGCAAAATCATAGGACACCCCCAAAAATACGAATATCTCGGCTTCTAGAAACCGTCGTTTATATCAATCTCTAGAATCAGTGTAAGACATTTTTTTGGTTTTGGGGCCGTTGCGAAAACATAGGACACTCCTCCTCCAAAACCTTTGAAAAAACAGAAAAACGCCCAATTTTATTATTCTCGTATTCGAAAGGGAACCGCTCAGCAGAATCGCTCTGCAGACAAGGAGGAATGCTGACGCAAATTTTTATACATATTTACAGCATGTTGATGCCCATTTGTGCGGTATCCATTGCTTCAACTTTGAGACTATGTTAATCTTGTGACTATTTGCGCAGCGCAGCCCTTGCAAAGGTCTTCGAGTAAGCCTCAGCGGAATTCAGACCCGAACTCCTTGCTGGCGATTCTAGTAGAGCCACTAGGTTTGTTCGTAACCACTGGCTAATTGGAGCCCTCGCATGACAAGGTGGGTAACTTGTCAAAAAGGTTGATTGTTTCGTACAAGTCATACAAGAGAAGGGAGTGGATGGTTTCCTGCGACTCTTCTGTGCTCTAGTAAACCCATTTCAGAGGAGAAAAACTTCACGTCTGGGACTCAGAATGAGTTTACCCATTCTCACATCTTTGGAAAACTAGCACGAAAAGTTCGTTGAAGGAATATCGTCAAATTCTGACCTATATTTCTCCACTAGTGAACAGAGTCATTTTGACCAACGAGGTTGAACTTTTTGTTACCAAAAAAGAACTGCTCGAGAGAAACAAAGTACTCATAAGCTTGAATGAAAATTTGGTCGACAAAGCACATCATTGACAGCCTTTAGTTGAATTTTTCTTCTCTGGTTTCATCAGGACGTCTAACGAGCATGGCAGCGCGCTTCCCAAGTTCCTATGCTAGTTGTCCGTAACAGTGATTTGGAATGAGGTTTTCAGTTCTATCCGTTTTCTTTTGTAGAGCTGACATAAGCTGAGCGTACATAGTGGTCTTATTGAATGTAGACTTCAATAATCTACGCTATTCCTTTCGAAAAGGGTTGATTATCCTGACGCTCTCTTATCTCAGTTCGTAAATAGAATTTGGAGCATCGAGCTACGGTTTTCTTTGAGCTCTCAAAAATTGCATCGATACTCGTGGTTGAACCATGGGGTGCGTATAAAAACGACGTCTGGCTTTCAATCACGAAGGGCAGGAGAGCAACTCAAACCGTAATCTTGGTAGACGTGCCATAACCGAATAAGGACTTCTATTGTTGCTGATTGGATCAAAAATCCAACAGTAAGGAGAACTCCGAGAATGATTTTACAGCGGCTCTAAAAATAAAAAAAATTTATCTAAAAATACCGAAAATTAATCGGATGACCTGGTGACTTGTGAACTCTTTTTTTTTTTCGTGAACGCGCTTCTGATTCTACAGGTTGCGATGGACTACGTTCACTGAAAGCATACATAATCAAATTCTGGGAGGGGGGGTGGGTGTCCTATGATTTTGCAACGCATTGTATATGCAAGAAACCGTTCAAAGCGCAGTTTGCCCTGGAAGGTCCTCCTTGTTAGACTTTTTTAAACCTTTGACGACCGTATGGCACGCCGGCGGGCCACGGCAGAAAATTCGTGGACAAGTTTTTCTCTTATTCCTTAATTTATTTTGATTAGTTTTCCAAGTCTTCAAGCAACGATTAATTATGCACCACCCCCCCCCCCCCTCCAAACCCACTCACAGGATAGTATGAGAACTGCTTATTCATAACGCAAAAAAAAACAACTGTAATGGTTCCACGGCCGCACCTCACGAAGAACACGCGCGGCCCCACGCGCCAGACACGTTTAGAGCGCGCAGTCGTCAAAGGGTTAAGGAAGAAATCGACTTCTGACGAGGAGCCTTGCTCCAAAATTGCGTCAAAACTGTTAGTCAAAATTGTTAGATCAAAAAACTGATCGCCAAAAGTCCCTCCAGAAAAGGCATGGAGTCATTCGATCGCTCAGTCGATGCGATCACACAACGACTTCTCGCAGAGAGTATTGAGACCGAATGACTCTTCCTTTGTGTATGAAAAAAAAACAAATATTGCCCGCAACCCTTGAGAATACGCCACGCGTGCGACTTGTACTGAGAACTGGAGTAGACCCGTGTCATCTTTGTGTGCGAGTCGGTTGTTGAAGAGATAGGAAAAACATAGGCCAGCTGCACTCGATTGCTCTTCTCTTTCCGATGTAAAAGATGTCGAAACGAATTACGACAAAACTGCTGCCCATAAAATGGGGGGGGGGCGTGTTCGGTGTTTATTGATACTCTTTGGAATGGCTACGAAGACGAATTCGCCGGGCAAAATCTAATTGCTCTGCCTGCATACTCCGTTTTCGATGTGAAGACTGATAAAGGAAGAAAGTTTTATCAATCCATCACAAATAGCACATATTAGCTAAAGGAGACATAGAACGACGCTGTGTTCCTCCAACTATGGTGAAAGGAGCCTCTAAAGAAGATCCGGGAGGGTGATAGAGAACCCTAGAAACACTCTTTTCTTGCTGGTTTCTGGGCTGTTCTGAAGCACAAAACAACAATTTTTTGATCGAATTTTAAATTTAGACCTATGCCCCGCTCATTGTGGGCGGAGTTTATTATAGCTAATATGTCCCCTTTTATAGAGCGGCTTGTGCCCATCTAGCCCCTATTTTTCCTGAGCTCTGAGCTGTTCTAAAACAGAAAACTACATTTTTTTCATAGAAATTTTAATTCTGGACGCATGCCCCACCCACTGTGGGCGGAGTTTCTCATGGCCAATATTTTTCTCTGAGTTGAGAGAGTAGCTCATCGTCTACCAACTGCAAACTTGACCCGCCCTCCTTAGGTTATTTTGAATAATTACAATCATGTGGGGCACACCTGTAAATTCCTGGGGAACGGACAGACAAACAAACTCTGATTTATATAATAGCATGATTGTTTCTCAGTTTAGGTACTTATTCCTTTTTGGGCCCCTTCAGGTCAATAATCTTTTGAGTGTCAACCACCCCATATTAGTGGGTCATCTTATTAATCCACTGAACCACCTATACAGACTGTATGTGACTGCTGAAGCAGCAAATCAAGGAATTTGACATATCACATCGCCATTTCAGTTTCCTTTCTATCACCCACTCTCCCCATCTATGCCCCCTCCTTCTACCAACGATACGACTATCTATGTCAGATACGACATCTGTAGATGAATCCTTGACCGTTGTTCTGCTTTGAGCTCTGGTGGTCGCAATCAGTTCTACGAGATCGCGGTGGCAATTATTTTACATCGCCGATTAGTCCACATGCATCAGCACACAATGACAACTCACTCATGAGAAGTGAGTAGAAAATCTGCCCTCGCCTTCATTATCACTTTTTTGTGTGAATTGCTTCCGCATATTTATGGACAATCTTTAAGGGAAACGTATGGAGCTAGTAATTACCCCACCTTTTGTCAATCTTTCTGTTTTCCGGCAATTTTCGTGTGTTCATCTATAAACCTTTGCAACTATATTCATCCAAGAGATATTGATTTCGCTGTAAAAATTCCCAATACGACATGTTCTATGTTTTGCATAGCTGGGTCCCTAGTAATTACTACTTTCAGATACGATCTAATCTTTGAACCGCTCCGATGTCACACAATTGAGGCGACGATTAGCAACTACAGCTATTCTTATTTGAAGAAGGCTTGAGAAACAATCCACTCAAAATGGTGAGTTCTTCAACTATAATTCTTTGTCCTTTATTTTTCGAATAATTGATAGAGAGATATGAGTATTCAAAATCTCAGACCTTCATGAATTCCTGTGAATGCGCCAGGTGTTCGTTGCCTACAGAAATCACGGAAATAATTGTAATGGTTTTTAACATTCTGTCCGCCTTATCAGTAAGTTCCACAGTGTAAATAGGAAGTAGGAAATAGGAAATCATTTCCAGGATAAATTAAGACGGAAAGAGTCCACGTAGGCTGAAGAAAGCTCCCGCGTCATGCTTAGCCTATGACGACCGTCATAGGTCGTCTACGAGCTCGATAAGAGGATAAAAATGAAATGATGACGAAAAAAATAAAATGGTGACGAATGATTTCATAGAGGGTCCAGGACTTCACCGGTCTTCTCTATCTTTTCGTCTCGCGAATGGTAGTTATGCAGGGGTGGCCATAAATGGGACACTTTGCTCATGAATTATGTCAGGAAGCTCAACTCGCACCGTGTACCGTGGTCGATGGAAATCTTGTCACAAAAGGTTCCTGATAGGTCCCTTCAAACGCAGATGCAAGCCTCAGTTCACTGCCCTCTTGCTCAATAAAATCAGTGATTTGATGTTATTGAATTATACAGTTTTTTATTGTTTGATTGTTTTTGGTGCTTGACATTATTCTACGTTCTTTAGAAAAATATTATTATGGGGTGGAATTCAAAGAGTAGTTAGTCTCCGTTTCGAACGTGCCATGACGGAGACTGAACGACTAGAGTCTCCTCTCCCTGTGCTCATCACTAAGGGAATAGAGGAACAAAGAGTTTTAGCGACATCATTACACTGTTTATTGGAAGTTTTAAAGTTGGTATCAGTGCAAAAAAGTCTTATCTATGCTTAAAGGCAAAAGTCAGGCTCAATG
>KZ347919.1:17985-29873 GCA_002352805.1 Teladorsagia circumcincta | reverse complement strand
AGCTGATTCCAGAATATGATATAGGGGGTGGGACGGGAACATATTTAGCAGGGGACAAAAAGTGATAACAGCTGATAAGAGCTGATAAGAGGTGCCAAAACGCGAATTTCACGAAATTCGCAGCGGGTGTCCCAGCAGCGGTGAGGCGTTTGTTCTGACAGGTGATGTGGAGGGACAGGAACATGCTTCGTGGATGACACAAAATGATAACGGCCGATAACAACTATATGCGTGGTCCGAGTCCCCCAAGTCCTCGAAAGTAAATTCCAGATGACGCATCTTTGAATTTCATTTCATGGAACTGTCAAGCTCCCCAGTTTTGTTGAGATATATGGTAGATGTTTAAGAAAAACGATGGTCATCCTGAAGTTCGATGCATGGTGGTTGTTTACGGGCACCACCCTATCTCCACACTTCACCGCGCGTATCGAACGGTAACCTTCAGAAGAAATGGGCAGCCCATTGAACGTTTATCTAATTCATTTCACGAAACAACGCATTATTAAGTGGTGCTAACGCTTCACCGGCTGTTCACTACCACCGAAGCCTTCCGTATCATGCGCGCGTGGCTTGCGGCGCTAAACTGGTTCATACATACTATGATAAAAGTCATTCTGTTAAAGTAATCCCTCAGAGATAGATCATTTAACTTCAGCTTGCGATAACTTTCAGCTTTTACCTGCATTTACTCTATTGATACCTGCAGGATTATCGAGTGATTGATGCAGCACTGCGAGAAATGGCTCCACAGGACGCCTACGACGCCTACCGTGATCGAATTTTCGAGCAGATAGCAGAGTTAGTATAGGAAATTTATCTAGATGACTTTACAGTCTGGGAGTTTCAAAGTAAACTTACAGATTGTCATCATTACACGAAGCTCGCCCATTTCAATTGCTCAATGGGATGCCTTCTGAGGAAGCACTCCCGCCACGATGGAGTCGCAGTAGCGCATTACTTTATGCTCTCAGTATCTTGGTAAGTTTACATTATGCAACTGGTGGCAAGGGACAGAGGTAGAGCGGTGGCTAAGAGATGCGCATGAGATTTCGGAAATTGGAACCGAAAACGCGCCTAGCCTACTGAGCTTTGACCTTTTTGGAAAATTTGTGCCACGTTGTGACTCCGGTGAATAAAAATACAAGAAAAAACTATCGAGAACGGCCTCAACAAGACTCGCTTGTCGTAGCTGGCCGATAGCCTTGTGTGCCTTACGGCAAAGAGAATGGTGCACGTCCGCACGAGACTTTGACGACGAGGGAACAAGGAAGTATGGAGATCGGAAAGACATAGACACCAGCGTGGAATCAGTTCTAAGGTGCGCATTGTGTATGGGCGGAGCTTTCGTGCTAATAGGCCTCTGACACATACTTTGTAGGCCTCGAAATGGTGCAATCTATTCGCTCAAGGACCGGTCTGCCTTACAAGCAAACAGATTGCACCATTCCACAGATAGATGCTGAATGCATTTTTAATTGCATGGAGTAGTAAATTAGTCAGCCCTGCAAGTCGCTGTTGATTCGAACATTGTAGGCTACCGCAACTGAATGGAGGGGAGTGCGTGGCGCATGCCGCTATGAGATTGCTGATCCGCACAACGCAGTAAAGACCTCAGTAGGAATAGTTTTCAAATTGAGCACATTGAATTGCGCTCTGTCACAAACACAAAAGAGTATCTATTATTCAGATATCTAGAGAATGATCCGTCTCACCAGATAGCACCACATGTTTGCATTTCATTTGAGATTCGCAAAATAATTGTATGTGCTTTCACATAGTGCATGAATAACGGGATTTTATGTGGGAAATTTGAAGCCTATTCAGTTTCTGAGAATGCTCCCCAACTCTCCTCGAACCCCTCAATTCACACTTTCCTCCCTTCCTACTAGTCTCATAAAGGCGGTGGAATTTGTAGGAAACTGAGAACTAATTTAGATTCAATCAAGCAAACCCCCAATGGAAGTTGCGTCGAAGATTCTATTCCTTTGGTGTGACAGAATAGCCCAAGAGTATCACAAATGTGCCGCGAGGATAACGGTACAGCCTTACAAAGTCAGCATTTGGCGACCAATCATAGCATTTGAACGACATACCTCACGCGCTCTGGACGACACGCAGCATGTATTACGCCGTTGAGGTTACTTGAAATACGCGCAAGTTAGTGGGGCCATGGAGCGAGCAAATTCGTACAACTCGTCCGCCCCGCCCCTTCCTAATTTGAAAGGAGATACTCCTTCATGCCTCCATCGACCGTCTCCTTTGCTTCCTTTTTTTCATTTTTAGTAAACTGAGTATCCAAAACCCGACTATTGACCGCTGTGAACCCACAAGTTTGATTGGGGTGTTGTTTTACTTTCAACGATGGCGCTTTCACCTGCATGATCAATGGATCGAACCTGCCCCCGTCAAATATAGCTGGACCCCTGTCTTGCGGGTCACAAGGATGGTAGAAGGTTTAAACGTCTCAACAAGTCCCTATGAATTCTCCAGACCGCACACCTCGGTGATGTTGCAAAGGCGGCACAATTCAAGGGGTTTAGTTTTCGTTGTGTACCATTTCATCATTTGCACATTGGATTTATCGGAAAAACTAATGGAAAGCATTCGATATAGATCGAATCTTCTGGGATGCGCCACGCATTCTACTTCCATTCAGAACCGTCGTAGCCTTCGAATGCGATATGGCCTGTGCAATTATTTGCGAGTGACCACCGGCATACATGTCAGTGTTTTATCCTCATATACGACTACGGTACGAATTCACTGACCACGAAGAGTTATAAAGCTCGGTTGGCCCGGACGACGCAAGATACAGAATTTGATCTCCCAAAGGCGCGCTTGGTGAACAGCGCCACTTTCCGCTACACCACTTCCTCTCCTTCGATTCATTCGACTAATGATTTTCGTTTCACTATTGAGCACAAGGATCACTGCTGCTCACAGTTCTCAATTTGATTTCCTTCTAACAATCAATTTTTTTTTTCTTTTAGACAACAACTGGCTACTCATACGCGGTGCCGGTGACCCCACTCGGTCAGTTTTTGGCGATCGTCTACGGCTTGCTGGGAATTCCAGTGATGGTGCTAGCCGCTGTCGATATTGGCCGATTCCTTTCGCATATTGTACTCGAACTTTATGCCAAAGTAAGTCGATTATGATTTTGGAGTCCGTATAGCTCCACTGGATTACCTGAAAAGAGCCAATTCATGACTAGTGTGAAAAGTACTGAAGTATATTACTTGAATTCACTCCCAACCTAATGGATCGATAAATCCTTCCCGTAGAGATATGGAAGTTAATTTCAGCGAAAGATCAAAACATCCTCATAAACACAGTTCCCCTGCGTGCAGGCAGATGTGTCCACACTCTTTTTCCCTCAACGGTGTTCTCGCACAAACTTGTGGACTCGAGTTTTCAAGTTGCGATGGCCTTGAAAAAATCAATACAACGTGTGTTTCATGATGCTCTTGATGCTATCTGATGCCATGCATTCGAACCCTTTAGCAGCCTCACGTTCAGCCGCTAGCGACAAGCTGAGTCAGTCGCTTGTCGACGAATAGACCTTCTACACTGCACAGTCACAGCTCAGGATAAGACATCTCTCCCTAGTTGAATCCTCCGACTTACCCCCTCCTTCCCTAGTCCTAGCTCTATAATATTCCAAACTACTTTTCCTTATTTCTCTTGAAAACCCGTCAAAAAGGTATAGCTCGCCCCTTGTGCATTCACTGATTTTCCTACCGTAGCGCTTCAAGCGCGCGATATGTGTGCCCTATGTGCCTATAAATGTGTGTCTTACCTACTTCCCATTACAGTATCAAGTCATGCTTTCATCTCTGAGCTGTCGAAAGAAACTCACTACAACTACAACAGCAGTTCTTCGATCTAAGCCCTGGTAGGAAATTTCTTGAACTTTACCCTCCAAGATTCGATTAGACAGTAGTTAAATTGATATTACCAGGGAGAGAAGAAGTATCAAAGGAAATAAAAGAAAAACTTCCTCACTGGAGGAGGACGACGAGGCTGGGAGTGCGAACGAAAAAGAGGAGGAAAACTCTGAAAAAGACAAGCCGCCAGCGGCAAAACGGCTACCGCTGAGTATAAACGCCGGTATTCTGCTTGTGTTCTGTATGATGGGCGGAGTTACCTACATCGCCGCAGGTATCTTGGATCACGCTCTTTACTTATTGATAGACAACTTGTCTGCGCTAGGGCGATTTTCGACCACCATCGCATTCGCTTTTCTTATTCTAACCAATTTAGGTGGTAAAGCGACGTTCCTTGAAGCGTTCTTCGTCACTTTCAATCTTGTTGCCAATCTGACGATGAGCGAAATGCCGAGTGATTTGAACCATGTTCTCACTCTCATCTACATATTCGTTTTCGTTACTTTTGGTAAGTTCTAACAGTGCTTGGAATAGGTTTTTCTCACCGCACTTAATCTGAGGTCAGTCAATCTGGATGTTCTATGTCTGAGTAAGCCTACAAGCACTCTCCACTTGTTGACCACATTTTGAACGATTTCAAAGGCCGAATGCTCGGCAGTCACGCTCCTCGATTGGCTAAGTAGGAGCGATGTCATATGTGAGAAAGGCGGAGTCGTCTGCGGGATCGAATTAGTGCCATTTTGTGGCCTGAAAGTGGCAAGAGCGCCATAGGTTGCGGGCAGGGTCAACCGTCAGTTGAATAAACGTAAACGAGTAGGAGGGGTCGTAGTAATTTCTAAAAAGGAAGTCAGTGTTGACACTCACATATCCTACTGATTGGCGGATTACTTGGAGATGTGGAAGGTAGGTCTCAGGTAGGGCTAAGAGGAGTGTGATGGGGTAAGATAGACGTTGTAGCAAAAGGTACGGGTTCGAGTCCCGTCTGGGGCTAAAGTTGTTCACAACCCAGCATTCTTGTGGAAAAGACATAGTAGAATTATCACTGCACAAGGAGGGAGAGTTCGTATAAAGAGTCTCCCAAGGAAAAAAACCGATCACGTTGGCCCCAAATTTTCCCAATTAACCCTTTATCTACTGCTGGTACACATGTGTACCACTTCCGTAGTCAAACGCACTACCCAGTTTCGAGATTCATTGAGGCAGTAGCGCCCGCTTGAGGACAGAATTGCACAGATAGGAACTTTGTTAGACTTGCTCCGAAAACGAATCATCACAAGTTAGGGAGTGTTACCCTTAATAAGTTGATGAAGCTGGTCGCCCGCAGGTCACTGGACAGTGCGCAGCTTCCGAAGGTAATGTTTAAAGGCAAAATTCAGGATCAGATGATGAGGTAATTCCACTCAAATAAGGAAGTAGGGGCGGGAAGTGGACCGCCAGTTGAGAAAAAAAAGAAGAAAAAAATCTTGAAATACACAGGAAATATGAGCCTTTTGCTCCACGCTGCGGAGAAGTTCCGAAGATCAGCTGAGGGATGAGAGATCATGGGAACGCGGAGAGTGGTAGAGAATTACGTGAGAGATAGCATAGCAGATCAACATTGCGACGCAGACAAGATATCGAGCGGTGGGCGGAGCGAGCCTCAAGTGGAGGAGCGAGCCTAAATCCTTGGCGCCTAATGTCCAGGGGCCGCGTTTTGGTGTGGGATGATGACGTGAGCCCTGCAGTAGCCTCTCTTGCGCTTCTAGCGACTATTAGGGCTTCTATAGTGGGTCTGAGCGCGAACTTTGCCTTTAAGTTTTGCACGCCCAAAATATAAATTGTGTACCTGTAAATAGTAAGTAAGTTGCCAATTCATATTTTGAAAGTATTCATTCGAATGAAGATGGCGTGGTGACAAGAGGGGCCGCTACCGCGCGCATTGTCCCAGGATCAAACCCCATATCAAACCGATCTTTTGTCAGCCAGATTTCTCCAGACGATTAGTTGTTGCTAGTTTGAAAACATTACTTTGCAAAGAGAATCTATCACAATTTCTGACCTCCGCATTCAAAGGAGTGGCCGTGTTGTCAATGTGTGCAGAGTTGGCTGCGCTCGAGTTGAAGGACATCTTCCTCAAAATTCACTATTTCGGTAGAAAGATCAAGTTCAAAAGAAAGCCGAAGAAGGAGCAGATTGAGGTTCGCAGAGCAATAGGACCATTGGCAGGCACGGAATGACGTAATGATTGCCGATTCTAGGTGGAAGTGAAGGAGCTGTTGAAAATCATCGAAGAGATTCGGCGACGCTATCCAGACAAAGAGCGAATCACCTCTCTGGATATTTTGCGGGTAAGGCAGAAGTTTTCAATTGAAATTGGAATTCCGCCAAGTTCAGCTTCCTACACCTTTTTCCCACAATTTCATGAAATCTCTGAAACGGGTTCTAGATAAGATTTAGATACCGTCTTACACCCGCATTCAGAGCCATCGACGAGGCGGAAAATAAGCTCTCAAAAATGGAGAGCTCACAAAAATATGTGCTTAACACCCCAGCATGCTCCATCCCTAAATCTAACCCTCCGTCGAGTGATTATTTTGTTTTGATGGAATAACAGAATTTCTTTCATAAGAACTCTTCTAGTCAACTACCCCAGTAGCCCTCCTAGAGCCCCCCCACCTCACCAACCCCGCCCACTCCACCCACACACATTCCAACCAACTGGCAATTTCTTCTCTGTTCATTCTTTAATCCCCTTCAGATCATAACATTATATCCAATTTCTTCTCACCCCCTTTTTCAGTACATGAATGAAGCGAGCGCAGAACGAGCAGTACTGACTGAGAGGCGTGACACAATCGCGTTCCAGCCGCAAACAATGGAAATGCTGAAATTCGCGGACGAACAGGATCTGGAGGATCGTAGCGCCAGCCGTCTCGAGGAGGCGCCCCTAATCGAAAAACCCCCGCATAAGTGAGCTTTGGCTTTTTTTACATAAACAGTACAAATGGTACCTCTAAGAAGATTACATCTCGCTTCACTCACGTGGCTTTTGTGAAAATCTATGATGGTTTGGGGATGCAGTGTGGACTAGGGCTTAAAATGTCTTTTTTTGTCTAATGGGGCGTGGCAGGTCACCACGCGACGTCGCGCCAACTTGCAGTTTGAGTTTGTGCGGTGGAGGACTCCACACAGCACTCATTGTGGGGCAGCCTGCTCGTTTTGTCCAACCAGTTCCGACCGCAAGCGGGTGCGAAGCCGCGTGGTGAACTTACTTCCCAGCTTCACCATCTCAGCACCGAGGATGAATTCTTAGAAGTTCAACTCTGGACGCGACCCCCTATTCTTGATCATGAGGATTGCGGAGTAGAGACGCGAAGTTTTGGGGAGCCATCTCCGGTGAGGCTTGCTGGACCCGGCCCCCGATCAAAGGAGAATTCCACGGTAAGGTCGAAGGTCGAAGAGGGAAAACTCTCTTAGTGGAAAGACAGGTGCACTCTCTAAGAGTGCGGACCGACACGCAATTAGCAGCGAAGGATTTGCCGCCGGCGATCTAGCACTGCCATCTTCGCGGCGCTATCGGCGCGGCACGCCCATCGACTGGCCAACTACTCACCGAATGTCTCTAGCCGATTAGCAGAGAGAGTGTTAGCGTTGAAAACAGCAGCATCGATGAGAGTGGCATCATTGTGGAGATAAACGAGCAAGGAAGGGATCTCACTTTTTCGCGTTCTAGGCCATTTCTCATGATGTTTTCTTCATCCCCGCACCGACCACATCTACCTTAGTTTTGAGATGCCTTCTAATCGTAAACTCCGCCTTGCCTTCGAACAGAAATCACATTCAGTCTCTGCCTAAACCAGCTTTCTTACTATGGATGGGCCTGGAACACGCCTCTCGGAACGACCTCTATTTTTCGCGAATAAAAGATGTAGAGCCGTTAAATCTTCCGTCGCCTGAAGAATTGCATATATCTGACTTGGCGCAATTGGCGCAAAAATACGGCGATGGGCATACAAATTTGTCTCTCAGTGGTCTTGAATGGCGAACCGAAAGCGTGGCGCATTCCAACCGAATCGATCGACGCAGCACTTCACCAACCGAAGGCGGGGCCAAGTTAAAGCAACTGTCCTAGAGGGTCTGTTGTCTTCGATGCTAATGGTGCGGAACGATGCGCTAGTCCTAACAAGCACACATGAAAAGACTGAACAAAAAACTCATTTAGAAACGTCGCAGGGACGGAGCCGATCACTGTCGAAGGAGGCGGGACTTACCGATTATGTTAGCGCCACCCATTTGTCAGTCGTGGAGCGCCGTGATTGGGTGCGAAGGCATCTGCGGTCGTTTTGTGCCCGCAGGGACCATTTGAACTCGGTTACCTCTCCAACTACAACTTCCTTACCGACCACTTTACCCCGAATTCCACATGGGACTGTTGCTTTGATGAGGTCTCGAAGTGTCACCTCCATAGCTTCCACCTTGAGCAAGGTATCACATAGGATATCATTGTATTCGATAACCAGTCGACTAACAACCTGTGATCAATGCAAATTGGCTTCGGCGTAACCCTCATACTTTGACTGGGAATCTCTTTGGTCCCTAATCATTCACTTGAGTGATTTCTTCAACATACGCATGCGGTTTTTCCAATGGACTTTCTTCGAAGGCACGCTGCCACAGTCGATTGTTGCACTTCATCTTCATCTGATCAGCCACTTTGTGAATGATTGCTTGATGCTTAGCAACAATAGCAAACAGCTGCCGTTGCTGCTGCTGCTGCTCGCGTCTGCTTAAACACGCACACATCCATAATGTCTCGCGAAGCTCGACAGCAACACGCCACTGTTTGATGAATGGCAATCACGTCCGGATATTGCTGATCAGCTGCTCACGCATGTTGTAAAACAGCGATAACATGCTTTGACACTGGAAATCGCTCATTTCATGCTCGGTGTCAAGTCAGCACTCACCATACATGGTCAGAATAGTCTGCAGGATAAGCCTGAAGAAGGATAACGGATAAAAGTTGAAGAATTTGCGACGACAAATCCCTTGCTCATGGGATTACAAATAGCGTGGGCAAAGAGACGACTGCATCCTACGTCCGCTCGGACTGACATACCTTCGGCCGTGACTTAAAAGAGCAGAATTCAATTGCTTCAACTAGCAGAGCATCTATCGCACTTAAAGGCACATTCCACAATGAGTTTAAGTGAGTCTCACTTTTGGTGGGGTGACAGAGCTATCCACCAATATCGCGAGCGACCCATTCTCCCGACTCGAAGGGAAACATTAAGGGCACTAAGGTCCTTTCAAGGCCGCTCCGACCGCTTCCACTTTCCCTTCTTATTCGCAACATGCAGATGTCTGCGCTCCCTCATCTGCAGTGCTTCCTGTTCTCCCCTCTGTGCTCAGTGACTCTTTGCCTTGGCCACAAGCAGCAAGCTCTTAATTTTACCGTTTTCCAAGGATTCTCCCCCTTGCTGATGGCCCACTTCGTGAAGCAAAGTGCTTACCATCAGGCACCGATCCTGATGAAATAAGGGTCCCAATCTTTGTACATGCCCCTTAGCTCTCTAGAGCTACCAATACTACTGAATCTGCCCCTAATTCTTCGAAAAAACAAGTGTGTTATGTCTCAAACTTTTATATGTATAGGTACTCCCTAATTGAAGAAAAGTATTTGATACTCGAAGATCGGATTGCTGGGATATCCAGCTAAGATTCGATCATCTTAGGGCGATGTCAGACTTTGCGAATCGAGCGAATTGCTGGATACGAGCATTACGCAAGTGAATCGAACGCTGCACAACGAGTCGAACTATGTACCAGCGACTCAATAGTGACGAGACCCAACGTTTCCTTTGAACGTTGGGTCCTACCTCTGTTGAATGGCTGGTACATAGTTCGACCCGCTGATGCATAGTTCGATTCGCTGACGCAAAGTTGGATTCGCTGGTGCAGCATTCGATTCGCTGGCGCAACGCTCGTATTGGCAAAGTCTGACATCGCCCTAACGATTGGTGCTTGTATCCATGATGGAGTTTGTTTTAGGCCATCGAAACTGATCGACGTGCTGCAATTTTCGGAAGATATCGATTTGGAGCACTGTTTCTATCATGAGCTACGGAAGCACCATTCCCGTGACAACAGTCGACGCCACAACAAGGCAGACGCGTTGCAGACTGCGCAGTCCTACCGTTCTCACAGTAACGTTACGTAAATGAGCACAATAGATGCAAAATGATGCTATTTTCTCTTTTTATTTGCGTGCAATACGATTACACTATGCGGCTGGAAACATGGGCGCTTCGTCGTTACTTCAGGTAAGGCAATCTGCTGTTCGGATGAAAATCCGCGATTGCACGGGTACGGTCGAGTGTGAAAAGAGCAAATGGTATTAGATTAGTAAAAGAAGAAGTTTTAAGAGGCAGACCGTCTTAAGAGACTGCAGTTGCCGAGCCGAGATAGCATGGAGAACCAGTGAGACACAGACGTGCTGGAACGAGGGGCGCGTGTAGATGCAACTAGTGTGCATGGCTGTAAGTCGTGGGTGTAGCTCATCAGGACAGAAAGCGATTGTTCCGCTTTCCGTGCGCGAAACTTCTTCCGCTGCGGAAGCCCCAGGTCCATCACGGCTCAAGAGTGGACCAGGAAGTCCCGCAGCAAAAAAAAAAGTTCCGTGCACGATAAACGAAAAGTACTTTCTCTCCCAGCGAACCACACCCGCAAGTCGCCCCGCCCTGAGATAGGAAGTGCCACGTCTGGGAACCCGACAGGAGGCCCGTCGCGCGGCGAGAAAGCAAAAACGCAGGAGGACCAGCGGACGTTTTGCAGCACTGACTGTAGCGATTCACCGTCAGGTTAACGGGAACGTACTGTAACATGTCCCACATCACACAGTACGCGCTGCTCTCGCCCGCTGACCTGTCTGTGTCTCATGCTGTGATTAGGGACCCTGTCTGTAGTGTATTAACTCGGTCCCTCGAACGCAATGTGCTACGTATTCCCCTCCGCGTGACCATGGCAGAAAAAATAGACAATTCACATTACTCCGCTCAAAGCAATACCCCAGGTCGAATTTGTGGACACAGCGATTGATAATGCTGGATGCCGAACTGACTAAAAATGAAAAAACAAGCAAGAAAGCCGTCATTGAAGCCCAAAACGAAAATTCTCCTAGAAGAGGAAGGGCGGGGCCAAACGAATTTCGCAAACTAAACTCCTTCACGGCTCAACTAACCCGCGCGTATATGAATTAGCGCCGTAATCCTCGTTGCGTGTCATCATGGGGTGTGACAACGACATAACTCGTCCGAACGCTAAGATTGGTTGCCGACTTCTGACTTTGCAGACCATAGCGCCACTGTCGCGCAATTTCGAGCCCCGACAACGCTACATCTAACAATAAGCCACGTGGGCTTCTCTATCCTACCCACTTCGGCACTTCTGCTGGAGATGTTTCCCTAAATGCATGGCAAGAGGTCACGGTGCGACATCGCGCCAAACGGGATTTACTGCCTCGCTGTGACTTGGAGGTTACATATCCTTAGAATTTTCAGCCTCATGGCCAGAAAAAAAAAGACCTATTAAACACTAGCTAAACTGCCATTTTTTATCTGCGGTTTTTTCTCTGATATTTTGTGATCGATCACTCCCGGGATTCCCTCCTGAAAATATCATGGACATTCAACCAAACTCCACACTTCGTATACCGACACATTGATGGACAACTTCTTTTTTAACCATAAAGCAACTTATTTCAGAAGAAAACGTGTATTAGGGTGACAAAAAGTGCACAGCTAAGTTTATCTCATGACCATCACAGCGAGACATTTTGAAAAGACAGTCGACTTCGATCACAACGACAACAACCGAACACCAGGTGCGGTGATTGCGAGACGTTTCGCAGCCGCTCGCGCGACCGGAACGTACCACAAACCACGCCCACAGTGATGTTCCATCCTCGTCACCGCAATCAAAGCCGATCGTCAGCATTCCGCGCCATCACATTGACCGCAGTAA
>KZ347918.1:26652-40816 GCA_002352805.1 Teladorsagia circumcincta | reverse complement strand
TCCACAGTTTCATTATCGACCTCTCTACCCCACCAACTCGACCTGGGGGTGTTGCTTTAAAAGTAAAATAGGGCACTATCGCAAAATTTGGGGGCATTATGGTGGCGATGCATGTTGGAGCGCCAAAACCTCTCCTTTGTTAGAAAACGGGACTGAGCCTCAGGCGGGGGAGGAGAGACTCCAGGGCGCGAAGGCTTGCCATTTTTCCCATTTCCTGTTCCCCTCCTAGACTTAGTCGTGAATGCTGCCCCCGCATCCTGCGATAGCGCCTAAAATAGGCCAGAATATCGCTATGTCACTTAACATTACTGCAGATTTGGAACATTACTCAATGCTTAGCCTTGATGTGAATGTTTCAGAAGACGTTAAATCACTAACCGCCATTTGGTTGTTCTCGGGACGTCTTCGCCGTCGTGTTGGCGATTCAGAAGATTCTCGAGGATACTTTGTCTACGTTGCTGAAAACTATTCTCTGAATGTCATCGCAATCACATCGTTCTCTTCTCACGTACATACACCAATAAAGATGTTCTACAAATTAAACATCATTAAAAGAAAAATAAAAACAAAATATGATATACTATAATGAAAATGAAAATAAAAAAGTATGAATAATTTAAATAGTAAAACTATGTATAAATAAGTAAAAGAACCAAACAACAAATATAAATAGTTAGCAAAACAGATCAAATTTTCAGTGACCTTGTTGACCCATCCCACGAACGAAAAAAAAACTGAATTACCTTATAAGTTTGGCAAGATGATTAAAATCATAGGAAAGATAGCACTCAGTTTTTTTTGCTTTTTGTAGGGCAATGTCTATGGAACTGCTTCCGCAATACGCCTAGTAGATGCTGGGCTGGGCTGGGTCAATCATTAGTTGGGCCAAGTTAAAGGCGGGGATGGCAGTGGATCGGGGTCGTAATTGGATTTTTGAAGAGGTTCAAAAGAAATGCGTCGGGATATTCAGGGTGAGTAGAACTTTTTTGGGATTTACAAATCTTAACATCCTCCTCCCTAGCTCACTCCTGAGACTTTTGGAGCTTTTAGGGCGGAGCTAGTGTGCCGAGTAGTAGCATGTTCCAGTTACAAAGACACCAGTGACAAGGTAGAGCGCCTCATAGGAGGGATTGAATCAAAACAGCCCTTCCTGGAAAGCAATATTTACTATTTATTGTTTTTACATTTACATTTTTCATACATTTTTTTCACACAATACATACATACATTTTCCCGATTTCAATATTTGTCCCAATGTGGATGCTAACCCTACTGTTGCCGACACCATAGCAGACAAATGGAAGGCTATTCCTCGTTTCGGGATCAAAAAATGCAAGTATCAGCAGCAGCTCGCAAAATCTAGAGATCTTTTTTTCCAATGATGTCTGCAGGTGAATCAGTAGATATGATGACTGTTGCTAGGTAACTTACTGACTAGGCTACGAAAACCTCAAAATTCCAGGTTAGAATTTTGAAGAAAACCGAGTTCAATTGGCTTTTGGTTTGTGTGGCATTATAGTAAATTTCGACTACTAGTTTTTTAAATGGGAGTCGAAAAAAAAACTTTTAGTTAATTTTAACAATGAAAATGTCGAAATATCGGCACTTACCGCCATTCGAAGGCAGAGCCGGTCGCACAAACTGTTCAAATAATTGGCTGTGCTCAAAAGACCACAGATTGAACAACACGAACAGAACTGCGTCAACTCAGGTTACGAAATAGTAGATTGTGGGCGAAATTTCGGCCTTCAAGCTATCACATCTTCTTATTTTTATTGTGATTTTTATGCTATGAAAGCCTTCGAAGAGCCAGTGTAATTATACGATTGCCAAAGAACTGAAGATCAAGTACGCGAAGGCTACGAAGAACTATTAGAGATTTCTATGTATATAAAAGCTTCCCACGTCAGTGCGACATAAAATTGTCAATATCTGTTCTCAGGTGGAGCTGAATAGGCAGCAGAAGAAATTATTGTTAAATTTCCAATTGAAATTGGATTACGGTATTTCGAATAGTCCAACTGTTTTCGTGCAATGAAGCGGAACGGGAAATTTCAGCGCACACTCGAGTGGTAACTATGTATGTGGGGCAACAGATAGTTATCCGTCACCTGTTGCTCCAGCGTTGTTTCAAGGTGCTCCAGCGGCAGCTGGTAACGTCTCCACTCGTCTTTGTCGAGCGCCAGAGCACTTCGAATAGGCTCACCTCGTTTGAGGGACACAAAGCAATTGATTCTTTTTTTTTAATTCCAAGCGTTCGTAAGGAGTCGAATCATCTTGCAGGCCTTCGTCGGACATTCTCTTGACTTTCAAGGAGAACCGGTCAGTATCGCTTTCGACAAACGGTCGACGCAAAATGCCGCATGCACCTATTCAATCTTCCCTTCTTTGGCATTCGCAAAATCCCCTCATTTCGAAAAATCTTAATTTTATCATCTAGGATCCACCTGCTGTGGTCGAACTGGATAAATTTAGAAGGCGAAGATTTGCAACAGTATTCCTTGTTTATTCTCAAGTGAATCCAATGGCAAAACAAATGCTTTTTAATCATTGTTCCAACCCACTCGCGACCGCACGCGATTTCCAAAGTCAGCCCGTTTGGACCAGCGCCAGCAAGTACATACTGCGCAATGTCAGTCACCGGTGGCTGCCATTGTCGCGAATGGGTTAAAAATCCAACTATTCGGATGACCAGACCGCAAGCCATTAGTAAGAAGATCTGATGATTTCTTGTCATAGAGAAAGGATTGAGGTTATGGATGGCAATTCAAAACGATATCAAGATTCATAGGTAAAATGTGAAGCGGAAGATAGAGAGGGTCTCTTCCTAGTCCAGAGACATACTGAGAAGAATGAATGCATAGTAGTAGAACGAAGCGATAGAATGTGTAGTAAACAGTGTGGGACTTCAATTATTTATTGCGAAAGATTCTAATGCTTTCATAAGAAAAAATTGCAAGAATTTATAACTGCAAAGGTTTTGCAAAACCTTAGGCCTTTTGGCGAACTTTCGGAGTCTAGCGCTTCTGTCAAGCCGAAAATAGATGAGTGAGTAGATGCTTTCAAAGGACAAAAGCTTAAGAGTCTCTAGCAATAATGACATTGTTTGTTACACTGTTAGATCAACATGAGACTTCGACAGAATATTTTTGGACAGATAGAAATAATAGAAATGAAATTCTCGAAACATTCCTTTCTTTCTAAGAGTAGGCAAGAAATCAGACTTCTACTACGCGTTTGTTACTTCTAAAAGCGCCATCTGTTGGTCCTGAGCCTGGTAGCGATGGGCAGCAAGTTCGCTACTGCACCATCCTACGCAGCCAATCCTTATCACCGCCCAGATGGTGCGACTGTACAGAATTCGAACTTTATTCCGACAAAAAAGATAACGCGCTCGTTGTTTTGTAAGCAAAACCGTGGAAGAGCGGTAGTCATCACATTATCGTTCTCTTATCTAGGTCATTGTCATATTTTCCTTCTACCGCCGTTCTCCAAAGATCGTTTTTTTTTTTCATACAATTCGGAACACTCCCAACTCTCACGATCAGTGTATGCTGAAAGCGTATGTCGATTGCATAAATGAACAATCAAAATTCATCAAAATTTGAGGATCATTGTCGACAGGACGATCTATGAAAGCAATCCACGGTAAACACTGAGTGGCGTTCCGATTGGAGTGCGCTACATATTCGGCCCCCGTCCGATTTGTGGAGGGCTTTGGTTGTTCATTGGACATCCACAACAGCGTTTTTGTGACAGTAAGTGTTCAAGTTCGTACTCTAATACTTCAAGGGTAGGGAAGGGTGGAGGTAGTGTAGTGACGAGTGGTGCCACTTCCCACTCCATCCCTCCCCCTTGAAATCAAGGGATCACGGTCCGCGGGTCAAATCCCGGATCAAACGAAGTCTAGGCTGACGAGCCCTCCATTCCTCCAAGGTTGACCAGTTGGTACACTGGAAACCTTAGCTGCCGCTCTGGATAATCGTACTGCAATAAAATACCACTATGATTGTTTATGGGAGCAGAATGCGTGGCGCATACTGAAAGGGATTGTTCAATGGTGAAACTCTTGTTTCTTTAACGTCTCAAAGAGCCTGGACTACAATTACTGAGGGACGGGCATCATGGCTGCACTGACTGTGACCACGATCGTGCCAGTTCTACTGGCGTAGCGTCCAAAACCTCGACGCCACCGCCTAAACTTCGTTTTATTACTACAGCATCATTAGAAGATGGAACAAGTAATCTACGGACGGAGCTCAAACGACAAACATCGACCCTTGCAAAGAAAGGGCACCAAATTCCCAACCTTTTCCCGTACGATGATCTCAGGGCTGAGCAAACCATGCGTTGCAAAATAAACTTTCCGGGAACAGTTTACTCTTTGGCCCTTTTAGTCATCATGTCCAATGATCAGCCCCGTTCTGGCGTTCGATGAGTCATCACAAACAAAACTGCAGATCGCCAAAATCAGTTCCGGTGAGCATAATTAGCATAGAGAATAAACAATTCCTCAATTCAAAACCAGTGAACATTTTAGAGTCAACGAAAACAAATGTAGTGATGTCAGCGTCAATCGTGGTTGAACCAGTGACAAATTCGTGAAGAATTCAGGGTTCGCCAGTTCCAAGCGTTCCTAAGGTCCCACTACAGAAAAGTATGTGGATGCCCTGAGCATCTAGCCAAAATCGGCTTTTGGTCTCATGGGCGTGCAAGTAATAGCACACAAATCCGCAGAAGACCCATTTGTGCGCCAGGGATGGCTTTTCTTTTTTTCAGAGGAAATGGTCGATAGCAAGCCATATGTCACGATTCACCATAGGCACCACGCGATGCATCTGACCGACGACATATCCCAAATTTTGGGTCCCTGAAGTTGCGAGGAAGTGAGCGCAAATTGGCTGCTTCCATTCGGTACAAAGAAATCTACAGAAGAGAATCATCAAGCAGTTTTATCAACTTCCACAAACTTAGGGTCGAAAAATGAAAAAATGGCCGTTGCAAAACTATACGACAAAGCCAAAATTTCCACAACTTTTACACTGCATTGAAAATTTCCACTACACTTCAAGGTCATAGAAGTACAAGGTTGTAGACAAGAAGTCTAGGATTTGCTCTGAGACACTATCTCCCTGAGTACTAATTTGACATGTTTCCTTTTAATTTTGAAGCGAGAGATTACGGTAAAGGGTGGATACGGGATGGAGGTAAATGCATTAGTGGAAGCAGTGGTCAGGGGCCAAAGGACGCGATAGGTGAACTTTTCGTGGTCTAAGGTGCGCTAGTTGCAGAACGCTGGGCTTGTCAATCCTCCCTGAGCTCCGCCTCCTCCTGAGCTCAGCCTATCAGTGGTTGCCAGCAGCCCCATCGTCCGATTATCATTTTGAAAGAGTATCTCACTTCGAGCGATCGTACTATACAACTTTTGTGTGGAAAACGTTATCGCAAAGCATGGTGTGAGTTGGTATGACTATCGCTTCCAGGTTAACACGTGCAAACGACTCCTCACTAGGTTGCTAGATTGTCCTTCGTCGGTGGTCAACGGGCAGGCAAAAAGGCCTTATTTTGCGCGTTTTAGACGAAATTTTTCGCTTTCTTCGCTACAGGCGCATTAGTCGGCATCCCCACTTTCACTGTGAATCCAACCAATCTCATCGTAATCTCCCGCTTTAAGGACCTCCTCCTAGGTGGTGCGTAATCTTTGAGTAGCGCCTTTTGCAAAAGATGCAAGGTATTGTAGAAATTGTAGATGTAGGAATTGTAGGAATTTCATAAGATGAAGACAAGCCACACAAAAACTCTACACTTCCTTGGTAGAGAAAGGGTGGAGGTACCAGTTGCTAGTTGGGTTACCGAAATATGTTACCTAGTCATGTTTGTGACATCGCCACCCTTTCCTACTACTCCATACCCATCCTCACCACATAATTGCCTATTCATGCAAATGCTGAGCAAATACAACGATTACTATAAACTACAATTTAGCAAAAAGGAATGTTTATAAGTTCGATGCAATTTTTATGTAGTAATTTATTGAATCCAATGGTCTTATTAGTTGACCTAAGAGGATAGAATAAATATGTTCACGCAACAGGAAAAACAAACAGATAATTTGAGTCTCTTAAAGTAAATCGCTTACCTGATTAAGAAGGCGAGCACTGTCGTCGGTGTCAATGCTCATCGAGATCTCAGAGTTCAGCGATACTTCTGCGAGATTTCCAAGGACTTCATCTGAGAACAGCTCATCATCAAAAGCTTTGTCACTTCACAACAGGGGAGAGTCACTGAAGAGAATTTTAGATGGCCATCCCCTTAGTAGAGATAAAGTGAACCCTTGGGAGCATCTGTAAGACGGTACCACCCTCTCCAGCCCTTCTGGTTCCATGACCCTCCTGATGCTAAATTTCACCCATTTCCTCCATTTCAGCACATTTTCGGTTGATACTTGCCAGGAGGCTCGTCGTCCGGCAAGAAGGGAGGGACGCAGACCGCTCAGCGGCCGAGTCGCAGCGCGAACTGTAGCGGTTCAGCGTCAAGTGAAATAAAATGTATTAGCGTATGTTTCACATCGCCTACTACGTGGTGCGACTCGTCCACTGACCCGTCCGGATTTCTGCTTTCTCACCGTGCGACAGTACTTCCGTTGGGTCCACATTTTCGGTGAGAAGCGTGCGTACAAAATTCCCCACATCCCAGAATGGTCCCTCTTCGCTGTTAATAAACGAACACGACCTCCGCAGCTTCCACATCCACGGCTTGCTATACAAACGTCCCAGATACCATCTCCTCATCAAGAATTTTCCTAGCGAGGGTCTGTTCCTGGGAATCTCCAGTTACGGCAACTCAAATCAAAATGATTGCTCCGATAACTATTCAATTAGGGTCACTCTACGACGAACCTCTCACTGGAATTCCATCGTCGAAATGGTGACGATAGCGTGGCCCATCGCGGTTTTCAGAGCTCATCATATAACTAGATGTCCATACAGAGTGATTCGGAGATAGGAATGTGCAGAAAACTACTCAGCGGCTGAAAAGTAAAATTGTATTAAAAAGCAAGTAGCAATTGGGTAATGAACTGAAACGCATGAGGACGGTTCACAAGGTACAAATACCGAAAGAAATCAGGAGAAGGAAGCAAAAGCAATTCGCATTCAGCTGCTAGAGAGAGTTTCTCTAAGACTCTGGAATCAGGTGATCTTCTGAACAATCCCGTCGTCCAGATGTCAGATAATGTTCACTGCATCTTTCAGCAGCTAAAAGGCATATTCCTTGATAACAAGGGCAGACAAAAGGATCACTTATGAAACAGTAAGCGCTAATTAAATTTTCTAAAAAAACGAACCAGGAAAGAAAGAAACGGAGAAAGAAAGAAGAAAGGAGAGAAAAAACGAACAAGAACCATCGAGCACGCTCAAGATAAAGTCTTTCCTCTTATTGGAGGCTGGTTCAACCGTCACGTTCGCTCTTTTTCAAAAAATTACGATTCCTCCCCACTCAAGGGTCGCGATGCGACCACCCCACCATCACCATCAGTCTTTTGAAGCTCCCCCCCCCAATAGCATTCTCCTTTCCACTTCTCCAGCCACTACCCTCGCCATCGTAGCTGTTTCTATAGCAATCAATTCTGAGACCATTCAACACAACCCAACACCACCCACTTGTTTCCACAACACGGCCTTGGGGAGGGAGGTGGGAGAGTGTGTGGTACCTCGAAGCCGCAAACCCGCCAGTTTGCCTAATTCTCACTATTTTCGTAACACTTTCATCAAATTCGTCATGAACCCGTACAAACGCGACTCTCTTTAGCGACCTCCATCAACCTCCATTCTCACTGCGACAACCACGCTCAACCCCAAAATATGCTCCTTCCAGAAACCACAAATGCGACCCCACGTTCGAATAGTGCGGACGGATGGTTAATCCTGGTTGGAGGTACGAGGGTCTAAGACGCAAAACGACCAAAACCCACACGATGCTAAGGCGACAGACTGAAGCGAATGAGCATAGCGAGAAGTCAGATGTCAGGTACCGCACAGTGGGCGGCGTGTACGGTTGCTTCAGGAGTCCCTGGTGCAAGCTCTGAGTCCCTGGTGCTTCTCCATACATTTTGAGGAGCGAACGTGGTTTTATTATTTCTGAAGATTTGCAGCCAGCAGCCTTATACTGGGAAGAGGTTGACCCATCGTTTTACTCGCGGAATGTACCTTCAAAGTAGGGCACGGACCTCCGTCATGCCTCTCTCAAGACATGAACAAGCCGTTTGTGGGCGCTGAAGAATCTGCGCAAAAATCCGTTGCTACTTGCAATCAGGTTTCAGTATGGAAAACGCTATTGACAGAAAGACTTCGTGGCGTGGAGAAGTGGCTCAACTTATTCTTGGAAAGAACGCAGATGGGCACAGGTCTGGGAATAGAGGTCAATCTCCAAATCTAGCCTAATTGAACGTCCAACTGGTCTGGATCTTTGGGGATTCAAAAATAAGTAGAAGTCCGATCCACAATATTCATTTTTCAGGTTTTTTCATACGAATGGAAAACGGCGGCAATTCGGCCACACCTACGATACGGTACTAAATCTCCCTCGAGTAATTAAGGTTTTCGCCTTTTTTATGTATTTAGCTGGAACAGTCACCATAATTCCCCTTCGAGACGAAAAAACAATCGACACTAATATAGGGGACTGAAAAAACTCATTGTAGAGCCCAAAATGCAATACACGCTACTACGGTTCTTAGTTAAAAGCGAATGCACCTCAGGAAGAGGGGTTATATAATTCGTTAGAGCAACCGAACGATTTATACTTTTTCCTCTAACGAAAGAAATTCTTTGGACCGAGTTGTGAAATAATTTATCACAAGTATTTTGCACGAGATTTTTCAAATCGACTGCAATGATCTAATTGAAGCGAAAACGGAAAACTGAAGAAAATTATAGTACCCCACAGAAAAAAAGATAGATAGCATCATTTCTCAAGCACCGTTAACAGACTACCTGAACCCGGTGATCAAACCCCCTTGAATCATTGCTCTCGCCCGCGCTTCTCACACACTCAAATTTTGAAGTATTAACAATTTTGAGCTATCTGGGATTAGGAAAAGTTTAAAAATGTATTACAAATTCAAAAAGATTTCGAGCCTTTCTCTCTCTCTCCCGAAAGATAGATTTGTTCAGCAGTTTTTGGTGATATCAAATACAAAACATTCATTTGTTGTATATGGGCAACATAAGTCACTTTTACTGAGTCATCCAAGTTTAAATAACTCGTGAGTAACATCTTGGAGATGGGGCAGGGTGTAGGTTGTAAAACGCATGCAGGTGAAGGCTAGTATCCTTAGGTTGTATCCTTAAGTACTTGAGATTCTCTCACGTGGTTATGAACCTGAGCCACACCCTTCCTTCCTGTCAATCCGTCTTCTGATTGAGCTGATCAGTCAGTGAGGAGTTTTGTCAGCTCACGGAATATGAGCAGATCGGTTCTCCTCTCTCAGAATGAGAGAAAATTTTTAGTAGTTATGATCGATCAGGTGATTACCTAGGTGCTAGAGGGTTCATCTGGCTCTTCAGGGTCGCTCGATGCGAGCTTTGTACACTTCACTTACTTAGCTGAAGACCCTTCTCCGTTCGGAAAGTGATAGTGCAATGCTGGAGTAATTACATGGCAAGCATTCGTTTCTTTGCCTAACTATAGATGCACATTGGCCTAAGCATGGCTAACATGACGGTCGCACCCTTCTGCGTTCAGAAGGAGGTGCACGTTTGGGCATCTTCAGTTAGACGGCGCTTCAATCGTACAAGATGACAGATGAATTGTGAACTTTCCGTATTCCTAACTTGGTTGAAGCCTAGAATCTATGGTAGCTTCTAGCACCTTTTGTAAGTTGGTTGGCTCATTGCCAATCATCTTTTTCTATATTGCAAATAACTGGTTAATTGAGAAAAGTGCGTTACTATTATGCAATTGGGAACGAGCAAGCCACCATTATATATCACCCGCGACTGTCACGAAATCGTGGAACTTTGGTTCCAACACAATCGCTCAAATGGCACCAACTTGTCTGAGTCTCAGCTTCACAACTAAATTAAAGCAAAAGTTATTCGGCGCTACTCAATCCCTCTCTAGAGCGCGCCACTTATTCTATTTCTATTCACAACCGCGGTGACAAGTGAAACAACCCATGCTCGTAAGAGTTCGAGGTGAGGGGAATGCAAGCGGTCGTTGCCCGACTCGACGATGGAATGGGAAGCTTGTTTGGCTTGGACGATGCAGGATCCAGGATTTGATCACAGGCCCGTGCGGGAGTTTGCTAGTCCCCCTGCTGTCACCTTCGCCTTAGGTCATGCCCCAGCCGGATGCATTCAATACTTCTACTAATTTAGTAATACAATACACATTCAAAGGCTCTGTTTGATTTTTTTGACCTACGTTTCATTTTTTATGAATTTCATTTTTTATTCAAGAAACTGCGAGGAGTTTCATGTGCGACGAGCAAAATACACCAACAATTCCTTAAGGGAATCTGGTTGCGATAGGCAAAATACTGTACTATAAACTACTTCAGTTAAGTGTGTTCAGTTAGACTATTTTACATGCCGAGCGCCTAATGATTGTCTAGTTTATTACTCAGTTTCGAAATTTTTCAGTCACTTTCCGTTTTCGCTTTTTTTGCATGTGTTTAAAATTTCGATCTTTTTTACTTCCAAAATTTCTATATATTTATATCTCAATTTGATGCGCAATGTATCTCAGGGGCAGGAGTGGGGGCAGTCTGCAGAAGGTCACTAGGACGAAGACGATAGGTACAAGTCTCGGAAAATGAGAATTGCTTACGCACCTCGGATTCCCTCTTCTGCTCTAGTGCTTGGACTCAAAACTAAGCGTTTCCGTGAACCGGATGCTCACGCTATGGTACGGTTGGCCCCACACAGCCGCACTGCACCTAATTAAAGCAACAGTCTCAATAGTGCCGAAGTGGGCGTGGCGTACAGGAGCGCACCCCTCTTGTCAGCTGTGGAGATTCGTTCACGATCACGATTAGCATCGTGAATCGACTTCTGCGATCGTTTTGGGACCACAGGGACTATTTGCCCACTTCGACCCTGCTTAGACTGTTACTTTAAATGCACTATTGAGTAATATACATTAAAAATGCTTTACATTGTAGGCAGCAGACAGGAAATCGGGAACCAGTAGGGCGAAGATGGTGTGCTGGCAAGTGTCGCTTCACACTACGCTCCCGGTGCGGGGAACAAATACCGCTCGTGCCCTATCAACGTCAACCAATTCTCCATGGAATTTTTATGATAGTTGGTAGTTTTTAGGAACATGAAAACACTGACATCAAATAACTAATGCAATTCACCGCATGGGAACAAATCGCATTCTAATCACGATCAGGGTTGCGAGTGGAAGTAGCGTACATGGCGCATCCTAAAGCTATCGATCAAGGCCAACTGCTGTGTATTACCCTTTAGACAGCAGTCAAAAGAACGAATTGGAATAGTCTTTGAGGCGGCTTTTATCACTGCAACAGTGGAGATAAGAGTACTGTAATTTCAATCCGTAACTTAATTTATAAATAAAAATTGGACTATTTCTTGGTTATCCCTTCTACAATTTGATCGTCAGAGGAGAAAATTTGATTTCACTGAAAGATTAGCTCTCTTCAATTTTTATAAATACTTCTTGGTAAAGCAGGGTCTCCCCATAAGTGATCAGTGGCGCTACGCTGCTCCATAGCGCACGTGTCGAGCGAAATGAATAAACATATAAACAGAAATATACATCAAAATCAAACAAATAAAACAAATACAAATAATCAATCGAATTGCCACGATCCAAAAGGCAGTTTCCCATTACAAAAATTTGATCAAACATTGGGTGATTGTTGATCTTCGGAATAGACCTGTGCGAAATGATGACAACAAGGGTAAAGCGCGTCCATTACTGGTAAACAAACGGGTGGCAGATCAATAAACCAGGATAGGGCAACGATCGATGGTTGGCCGAGGCAGACAGAGCGCTTGCAAACATCTGATCGCTGGCTGGCTGAGGCGCAACATGACGAGGAGAACCAGTTCCGATGATGCGAATTCGTCGGCAATTAGTTGTAAATTCTAGGAAGTAATCGCAGTAATAGAACTAATTATTTGTTTCCTTTACTTTATTGTTATTACTATTACCATTATGGCTATTTTTAGTGCTCAATAAAATTCCATTACTAGACCAATGTCAGGCGATTTGCATGTTGAGTGAAAATTGCAAAATCTTTTGGAAGAAAAAAAAGATGTTGCAGGTTTTGAGAACGGCTAACCGGCGCGGAAATCGGAAATCGGAAGACAGGAGTCAATAACCTAATTTGCAATTTTGACGGATCCGTACCGAATCCGATGTGAAGAGTAGAATTAGTTTGGGGTGGGGTTGTGTACAGTTGCTGTTCTCGGCACATCTTGTTAAGGTTATCTCGTCTACTGGAACTACTTACGACAATGTTTCTCAGCGGGGGTGGGACGAGGAGGGGAAGGGAGAGGGAAAAGAAGGAGCACCTCGAGTTCTTACTCAGTTCTCGAAGATTCTTACCCTCTAGAGCCATATGCAAAACTCTTCCGGCAGAAAATGTGTAAGAAATCAATTCACGTTTTATTTATTTTCCTCAATCAGGACAGCGTAAAAAACATTTTATTTGAATATACATAAGTTTCAGTAAACTAAAAGAAACCTTTTCACCATTCCAGCCAGGATGAAATAAAAGGTCTGCACATGAGACCTCTGAACACCGAGCCTAACTCGATTGGTGTGGCCCGATGACTAATTGACTCGAAGAGGTGGTGTTCACTCCCATAAGGAAATCTTTCAGGAGCAGGAGCGCTTTTTAAAAAAGGTTTACTGATGATACGAGGCACGTGCGTGGAGCATCAATTTGAGGATAATTTTTTCTGAGCGATCATATATGTCAAAATTCATTCATTGAGCTGTTTTGGAAATACCAAAAAATACATGGAAACAATGGTATCTGGTTCGGTGCCCATTGAGGGCCAATTTTTGCCTTCGCCTGGTTTCCGCTTTCTTTCAATCACATATGTATTAAGTCATGCACTGAACAAATGAAATACACATTTTCATTTCCTATGGGGTTTTCTGCCCTTTTTCTGGATTACGGAAGAACTTCGGTATCACTTAGGAATGGTACTGAAGTTCATTCTTGCTACGATCGAAAACAATCAAACGAAAATAAACATAAAAATATATGAATATGTGCATTGTGAAGAAAGGGATTCACAGGAATTACCTCAGCGGTTAAGAAGAAACACAAATTCAAAGAGTATCCAGCTGCAGTCCTTTTAGAACCCTTGTCAGTCATAACTAAAGCTTATTTTTCCGCTCTTTCGGTGCACAGACTTCTGCGAGGTGCACTTTACAGAAAAAGTGTAAACTTCAAGGTGACTGGTCACACTAGCGCTGATCTGGCTGATCTCGCGTAACAGTTCGGCCATGGAACGAGCTTGATGATGAAGCGGCGGCCACTGAAGTTCAGAAGAAATTGTACGGGTATCTTGCGGTCGTTTTCAATACGGTAATAGCGGAATTAGCCACAGTCCATCGTAACAGGAGTCAGCGTTGAGAAACTCGTTATCATCACCTTTTCGATTTTTCATAAATATGTGTCAGTTTATTGAAAGCTACGATAGAGTGGGTGTACCGGAGAAGTACAGGGGTGGCAAAAAATAAGAGACACTCTACCTCTTGCTCGGGACGGCACTAATGACACTTCGCTGAACTCAAACCGAGTGCTCCCAAATGGAACTTGAACAGCATACCCCGTACTGTCAGCAAACGTCATTATAGCCTCCTAATCCCACGACATCAGAAGGATTTACCATGAGAACGTTGTGCATGGTTCGAGTCAACGTGGTCCTCGACGGATCATGGTCCACTATGAGCAATCAAGAGCTCTGGCCAGAAAGGAGTCTAGCATTGTTGGAGGTACAGTTTCTAGGAAAATATCCACCAGCTAACCGATCGGAGAAATTTTGTCGCTGCTTCGGAATGGAGCGATTGCGGATGTCCTCACTGAGCTCGACGGCGACGACAGATGACGTCATACAATACCGCTCACAGAATGTGAAAAAATGACGCTGGTTGACAGATTAATCCGTCACTGACC
>KZ347918.1:5280-22580 GCA_002352805.1 Teladorsagia circumcincta | reverse complement strand
CTTCACACAATCTAATGGTTTTGGGCCAATGAAATGATTAGCCTTTTTCAGTTGTATTCTATCAGTGTTCATTAATTACTGCTATCATTCACCGAAAATCAGCTATCACTATGAACCGCTACTAACGCGTTGGCGACCATGCGGATTTTCGAGTGTCTGCCGCGTGGGACCACGAAAAACTAGGAAGCTTTTCATTGCTGAAAGCTCATGCACTTAGGTAATTCGACGCGCTAATTACGAATATGACATTGGTTTGTGGCGCTTGTGTCAAATTGGCGCCATCTTGGCACTATTGGCGCCACTAAAACTGTTCTCTGCCAAATTCTGCGATGACCTATATGTGGAAATTGTCCACAGCCCTTCGCACGAACATGAGCCTGATCACGGATTCGACAATTTGCGACGTCAAATTGACACCAACTGGCGCAAAACTGGCGTCGTAAGTCTGCACCTTCAGAGGCATGAGTGGTTCTGGGAGCCCAGGAATGAAATGAAGGAGACGATTTCGAAGATGAAATCGAAAGCGACAGAGTAAGCGCTGATTTGTGACCGAGGGAGAAGTTGCGCACAACCGATTCTCCTTTCATGAAAAATTTGGACTTATCGTGATGCAGCTGAGCCGGAAGATTTTGTCTAGGCTGCTATAATATGCTTCCGACGAACGTGGTCGTTGCTATATGAGATCGCACATGGCAAAGTAAGTAGTCGATGTAGCATTAAAGAGGGCTTCTTCAGTGTTGAATGCTTCCCACCTCGTCAAGAGTTGCGTGATAAACCTTAGTTATTGGTTGCGTCATACTATGTTTATCGCCATTTTTAAAATGTACTAAAACCATAGCTAGTGAAACACATAAGGCAAATGATTATTGTTAGCCTTATAAATAAGAAGTTATCGGGAAAAGGTATGAAAAAGCCAATAACGGTCGAGGATGTCCTCGACCATGGCTCTCTAAGTGTGAGAGTAGTGTCGAGAGTTAATGTACGCGCGGAGGGCACAGACGCGCAGGTGGCGAGAGTGAATGTCCGCGCGAGAGAACGTGAAAGAACAGGTAAAAATCATCGACGAGGCGTTCCCGTTTCCTCGGACATTTTTCACCCTGTAATTAGCTGCATCGCGGTAAAGCTTCAAACCCAAATTAGTCCGCCACCACAAAATCTCTCCGTCTCCTATTTTGAGGTACGATATCATCATCATCGTTCCTTTTTCATGTTAAAACTGTGTTCCGCAACAAGCGGCTGTTTCTTGTAATTTAATTGTGCCTTATGTTCTATAGGGGCACCCTACCCCATGCACCAGCACCTAAGCCGTGAATTCGCCCATATTGGACTGTCGACGGGTAGAGTCCTCTCGGCTTTTTGGCTTTTTTTGGATCTCCACTTCATTTGGGACCTGGGCTGCTATATTTAATCGCTGTTATAGTAGCTGCCTTCAGAGACATTTGGAGGTAAGGCTTCTCTGATGTCCTGAATTCCGCTTTTTTCGTATCTGAAGCTTTTATCTACCACTTTTCTATTTTTAAACCATCCTATTCAAATACCGGACTAATGCTAGGCGTACCAATCCTAGACTGATATCTTCACAGTGAAGAGAGCGAAAATCGTGAGCTTAGCTCATATTTCTCATGAACAGCAATGCACAGAGGGGTATATGTTTATTACTTCATCTAGAATGCGCCACGCATGTGAATGCAGCTCAAAATCGCGGCGAAAGTATGATGCGAATTCAATCTAACGACCTTATTAAGGTCTTAATCTTCATAGCTCGAGTGATTCGAAGAGATCTATTCGAGCATATGGCGTTAACTAGTACTGCTATATTGTGACACTGAAGAAAAGTAGGGTTAAAGCTGGAGCACTAGACACCTCAGCTTTTTGGAACCGAACGGAAAAACACTGGAATTCTTAACAAATAGGTGATAAAAATCACTCCGAACCAAGGCAATGAAGAACGAAATGGCAGATAACACAACGAGTCGCCGATTAAATAGCCTTTCTGAGTCATTGGTCAGGCAAGAAGACGCAGTGAAGTGATTCAAATAGCGATAAGATTAAATTAATGAGCAATATCAAAGCTAAGAAGGGATCTCCGTGACTTTCAGAGGGAATTAAGGAAACACAGGTGGGTCAAATGAAGGAGGTAAGGTGAATCGAGATGCGGAAGTGGTCTGATGGCAAGTGGTGCTGCTTACCACGCACACGGTCCAGGGAGCCCTTGGTCGTGCGTCGTCCGGGCCAACCAAGCCTTCCACTCCGAGGTCGGTTAATTAGTGTCAGAATTGTCTGGAAGGATAAAAGCACTGTCACAAAAAACACTGCTACATCGGCTGGCCCCGCAAATGATATATACGCCAAATCGAATTCAAGTTGCTACTGCGAATGTGCAGATGGTAGAATGCTTGCCGCATCCCAGAAGGGATTGGTCAACGGCAAATACTTTATCCTTTATGTTTTAGGATGAATGGAGTGGCAAACGGTCCGATTAACCCTCCATTCGACTGTCATTCAAATGGGCAAAACATTCGGATGGGTAATTTAACTGTACAGTCTTTTTGAGTACTCCTTGCGTATTATGTTAAGCATGTCTGGAGGTTGCCCGATATGACCTTCGCATTTCGAAAAGCATGGTTAACCCTTAAGCCCCTTGGTCACTGCGCTACCTCTATCCTGCTAACCACATGGGCCACCTTAAAGCATCAGTCCCAGCAGGCTCGAAGTGGGCGTGGCGGCCAACGATCGCACCTCCTCTCGCCAGTCGTGGAGATTCGTTCACAATCACGATTTGAATGGTGAATCGACCTCAAGTAGTCCCTGAGGTCCCAAAACGATGCAAACGCTTCCGCAGCCGATCACACGATCTCCACGGCTGGCAAGAGGTGATACGACCATTGACCGCCACGCCCACTTCGACCCTGCTGGGACTGTTGCTTCGAAGAGAAGCATTCCTGCGAAATTTTTTGTGTTTGTAGGGTTCTCTTATCTTACTGTGCCCTTCCTTGGTATTTTTAAAATAACCAATGTATGGTAACACCTCCATGGCCACGGTGAAGGCATCGGAAGCGTAGCGTTTCGATACCTTGGAAACGAGCAGCCGCTGACCGTAGCGTAAACGAGACGGTCATAATTGAGAATGGCCTAGGAGCCTAAGAGAAAGGCCCAATGGGCCGAGTAAGGTTTGCAGTGCTCTGTGTCACGAAGCGACCATAGACAAGATTAGTGGAAGGTTAATAATCAGTTTATACTCCTCTAAGGGAGATGAGAATGCACTGCACGAGACTGGATAGCATGAGAAACGAGGATGTCAGAGAGGCCATACAGAGTGCCCCCGTCCAGCTGAAGTTACGAGAACAGCGATCGCGATATGGAACTTGCTGAAGAGGCGACTGAACTATGTACACGATAAGGAAGGCACTGGACCTTGAAGCACGGAACAAACGACAGTGAGAAGTTCCAAAAAGGGTGTACATGGCGTGTTCAAAAGCGCTTTCACTGAAGTGATACCAGCTACAACAAATGCCAAGAAGACTAGGAGGTGGTCACGCAAGTGGCGCTGGACTAATGTTTAGAACAACGAAGGAAGTTTATGGGTTGGAAAGCTCGCATCTACATCTAATATTCTGCACTATGCCAAGATTTATACAAAGTCGAACTTGGACACAACGAAGGAAGTATTAGAAAGATGGTAATCACAAACGTTCTACTGGACTTTGTGACACACCTCGCCAGTGTAATAATTAAAAATTCATAGATAAATAAATAAGTAAATAAGTAGTAAGTAAGAGGAAGCTTTTGGTGAGATGGCAGCGGGTGATTGCCAATTTTCATAAACTGATGAAAATTATATCGTAGAATGTCGATTGTGAAATTTCAAGTTCGTAAGACCCACACTTACGAGGTGGCAGACTACGGGCGCATGACAGCTGCACGACTTATCACTGCACTGAATTCAAAACGCTCATGCTATCCGCTGCAAACCAAAAAATGATCAGAGATCACCGGACAGCAGCAAGAAATAAAATAACTAAATAAAATAACGTAAATGCTCTCCATGATCCAAAGAAGATCACAAATTTACATGTGTGAGAAAATACCCCCTCTTCCTTGTTTCTGCAACTCTTTCGCTTTTGCTGCATCAGGAAATCAAGAGGGTTGCCACCACCCGACACGCGAAGTACGCTGGGCGTAGGTCGCTAGGACGAAAACGACTTGTTCTAGTGGCCCATACCTGAGTCCAGTCTACCCAGAACTTGGTACGTTGTAATACGATTGTATTTAATGTTGGTGTATCGATAGTATTGGCACACAGTTAAGGTTAGACGAAGGCGTTAAACGTCGAAAACTTGCTCAATAAAGATCAGGACAAAGCTGGAGCTTTTTTCTCACCACACATCACAAAAAATTCAACCTTCACTTTGAAACTAATGGTGAGACGTCTTTAAAACTTTTCCCCGTAATGAATCGATTTCTAATTTTGGCGCTAACGACTCCTGTTCTAATATGCGCCAAACAAACACGGCTTTGTGACGAATCCAAGAAGCGTTTGAAAGTGTGATCCCCTACCCCAGGTGTGAATATAACAATACCCACAACCTTCTAATAGCAAACATCCGTTCCCGATCTCTCGTCTCGCGACCGCACCGACAACAGCTGCTTCCATTCCCCCTTAATTCTCATGAAAGGATGATCTAGCCAAGGATCGAATTACCAAGGGCAGGCTAGGGGAGGAAAAGTCCCTCTATGTTTTTCGTTTTCCCGACCAAAAATGCTTTACGAAATGGCATACGTGCAATATTTGCATGTGTGTAAAGGTATTGGCTGAAAGTAAGGAATTTATACCGTTGAACACCGAAAATTTTGAAGGAATTTCTCTTACCCTAGCCTGGGGGAAGGACAGGATAAAGCTCCAGGCTTCTATCACTACCTTGTCAGCTCCTGTATGACAAAGAAATAATCAACAAAGAACATTTATCAATAGAAAACAACCGTAATACACATAAGTTAACCCACTTTGACAACAATTTTAATGAATGCTCGTATCATGTCTCAAAAAGTGCTCCGATGCTGCGCAATAAATTAATTGGTTAGGGCTTTGAATGAACGCGTGCTTAGTGATGATGTAAACCGAGATTACTCAAAAACTAGAAATTACATAAAGCTACACATTATCAAGGTGACATGGGGATTCATTTGAAATCAGCTAGAAAACAAGGAGACACAGGGCTGAATATTTCCTACAACCATATATTCAACCTAGAACAACATCAAAGTGCTATTAAAGTTAACAACGAATCACAAATATGTCAAAGAGCATAAGCCCTGTACCCCCTTAGCAACCTTCAGAACGAGATGATGATCTTGTACGATTGATTGATGCTCACCAACGGCTTACGAATCGTTAACAGTCTTCGGTCACGATCATATGAGAATTCCAATTTGACTGTAGGGTCCGAGGATCGAATAATCTGAAAAATTGTTAGAATAAACCTGTAGTACAAGAGGGCTAAAAATATCACCCTCTTCACAAACCCTACCCCAGGCATGATCAGTTCAGATGTTTTAAAACTTATCAAATACTTGTCGTTGTCTTCTCTACATCACCCTTTGCTCAAACCCTGGTTCAATAGCTCGTAAAGTTCCCGTTTCTACCTTACAGGCTGGATATGGTGGAATTGTTTTGACAAGTCTGTCATACTCGAAAGTCTGAAGCCATTCCCACACATTTCTGGTGCCTGTCGTGCTGAAACGAACAGCCTAACATACAAACAGGCAAAGCTTTGGAGCTAAAACTCAAGCTTGGTAACACCACCGAAGACGAAGTATCCCAAAGTGAGGGCTCATCCGACTACAGCAGTACACAATAGTAAGCAAGGCTTTGTGAATGCGAGCTGTACTGCTGCAACAGACGGCAACGTGATGTGTATGCGCTGTGCTCCTACTCCAAAGAAAGAGTTCGTAGTGTGGATTACGGTACATCATCTCAAAGACCTCTAGTACTCTTGCGACGTAGACTGTCTCTCAAAATCACAACGCCGATGATCCATTGTCTGTAATTTCCGAGCAAAACTTACAGGAACGATTACGATGCCTGGACGGGTTGAAAGGGGATATGACGGGGCTCTTGGTGCGCCAAATGCGAAAAAAAGCAAAGAACTTTGACCGTTGACTTTCGCTCATAGGCGGGAAACAGTTAAGGCAGCGGAGGTATGGACGAGTTCTCCGCATCCCATTTGGTGGTAGCTGACAAATCCATGCTCCAGTCGAGTTGCTCCAGTTGTTACGTTGTGGACAACACAGCTACCTCCAAATCACAACGAAACTAGTGGGTGGAGTGCCTACCGGGAGTGGTCTTTCCCATTACAGCACAGCAACCAGCGCACTTTTCGCCGTGGAGCCTCTACACCACGCGTTTTCGCCACTGCTTTGAGTGGTGCATTATTCTCCCGTTCTTCGCACAAACATTCTCTTATCACGAAGTCGTGCCGCGCATGTCGCGACTCGTAGTAAAAGAATATCTGCCTGAAGAGTCACTGCGACGGTCTACAAATGGGCGCTTATCTAATCAACCATATCCATAAATATTGTTGGCACTACATGGCTGATGGAGCCAAATCACTAGACATCTAACTGAAGACATCAGATATCACCGGGTACCCGACAGGAGGCTCATCGCGCGAGGTGGCAGAGACGCAGAAGGGTCAGTGGGCGAGCCGCAGCGCGTAGTGTATCGTATCAGCGCGCAGGTCAAGTATAGTGTGCCATACTACGTCTCATAATACACAGTACGCACTGCACGCTACTCGCCCGCTGACCTATTTGCGTCTCTGCCACCTCGTCACGCGACGGGCCTCCTGTCGAGTTCCCGATATCACCACCACTACTGCTGCACTTGACGACTATGAAGGCTGAGTTGGCCACTAGCTTTCATCGTGAAAGAAATCTTTATAAAATAGAAAAAAGCATGAAAAACAAAACTCGAAATACTAACCATGACTTTCTTAGGAGTGCGCTCTAGCCCTCGTACTTCTATACGTTCTATCCATGTCTCCGTCTCATACTTGCCACCGTCAGGCGCTGGTTGACCGCTAATCTCTGCTTCGTTAGTTGAAGTCGTACTTCAATCAAAACAATCAGATCAAATTGTTCTACAAACCGTGAACAGCCTCAGAAAGTTACCTACTTGTAAGCCATTTCAGCGGAAACAAATGCTCCTTGTTTGTAATCATGGGTAGCGCCATCATCGAGATACACCCGACCTTTAGCATTACCAGCGCGATCCAGAGCGACGAATAGTGTCAGTGGATCCTGCAAAGAAACCATTGACACCAACCCAAGTTACACACCGGCAGTACCAACTTATCGGAATCCCTCACCTGCACCATCAGGCTAGCCGCACGTCTTATTCTCTGCCATGTCGGGATAATCGTTCCTCCACGTTGGAATACCGGGATATGTGTGATGGGAGCGTCCACATACGAGGAGCCAGATGGTCTCTCCATTCCGGACTCCCATTCATACCAACGTGTACTCTATAAGATGCAGCTCGTAGTCAAACAAAACATCGTGAGCTTTTGCTAGGAAAGATATGACGAAGCTGAAAACAAAGAAATGCAAGAAGAACCTTGTCATCCCCAGCAGGAAGTTCAACGTTAACGTTGTAAGTATCTTTTTCTACAACAGCGCGGACGAGCAGGGCATTCCCAACCATCCAAGTCTGCAAAAGCAAAACGAAAAAGATATAAAAAAAGACATAGCAATGAATTTTCGGAACAATCACATGCCAACGTTTACGTACCTTCTCTTCCTCGAAAAATTTCTCTTCCGTGGGAAATTCGTACCAAACAGGTCGCATAGGCGGTGCTCCGTTAATATAGTGTTCCCGGAATAGCGTATACCTAAACACAAATTTGTACAGCACCACATCATAAAAGAAGGGTTTGATTTCATTGGTGTTTTGAAGTAGATATGAAATTTTCATAAATTCATAACTTTTACATAATTATACCGAAACCTTGATAAGTAAGCTCGAGCTAACTTCAGCAGTAAGAAAATAAATTGAAGATCGTTCAAAGAATTGAGTAACAGCTTGCGCACAACTAACCGTCACTATGATAGCATTATTCAGCGAAATACGACTAACACAGTCTACGGACTACCTGAATCCGGTCCTTTTAATAAGTCAACGTGCTGCCCTCGTCTGCACCCTCTCGCCTGAGCCGTGGCTTACGACAATACCGACCTCGCAGGTTGAAATTTTTCCTAGACGAAAAAATGGCCCCTAATCCCCACCCCTGAATTATCTCATCCCCTGCCTCACATATATCCCATTCGGCAACGTTAGAAGCGACTAGAGCAGTTCTCCGAGTCTCTAGCCATACGCGGCAGGATCATAAGAAAAGTCCAAGTAGTCCGTAAACCGCTGACACCTAACACATCAACCTCAACAGTAGTTACAGTCAAAATCGAGTAAAAGTGGAAAATCAAGTAATTTAATTGTAGCTACCTTTCCCTCATACCTTATAGAAACCAAGACAAAAGTAGACCAGCGAAATGCAACAAAAAAAAAACTGTATCTTTCAGAGGTAAAATAAATTGTTTTCTTACCAGTATGGGAGCAAGGCGTAACGCCGCCTTATAGCTTGACGAATTGCGTCCAGCGTTGGCTTTGAGAACAACCATGGCTCACGTCTCTTCGTATCAATGTGAGCATGAGCTCTAAAAATCATTAGCCGTATGCGTCATTGCAAAAAATCTTATGAGCTTTTAGGAAGAAAAATACCTGAAGAACGGCTGGAACGCGCCGGCTTCGTACCAACGGGTGAGTAGCTGCTCGTCGGGATTCCCAAAAAATCCACCCACATCAGCTCCTGGAAGATTTAGAATCACCTTTTGTACTACATAGATGATACATTTCATGGAGCTGAATGGAGCCGATTCAAAAAAGGTTCACTTGGAGCTCAGAAGGCAGAGCGGAGCCTGCAAAAATACCCACCAACGAATGGGACGCCAGAAACTGATAATGAGAGGAGCATAGGTGCTGCGATCGCTAAATGCCCCCAGTCAGCGGTGTTGTCTCCAGTCCAAATCGCAGCAGTTCGTTGAGTTCCAATAAAGCCAGATCTGTAAATGAGAAAATTATCACATCAGGTTCAAAGGCGAACTTTACGATAGAAGGCAGCCCATCAGAATCAAGGAGAGGTGGTCAGGGGTGCGGAATTGAGAAAAACTGTGATTTACAGCCCAGAACCTGAGAATTGGGAACCATTCTTTGTCTGTTGCTTTTTGCACCAATGGGAGTTTCATCGGTGCTGCCCTCCTCAACGTTAGCGTTCTCACTCCCGCGCCGATAGCGCCGCGTGAAGTGCCTAACCAGGTCACCGAGGGCATGTGCTCTCCGGAGAATTTCATGTCGGTCCACACCTTTCGGGAGGCGCCTGCCTTCTCACTAGGTGAGCTTCTCCCTCTTGTTCAGCTAACCAGATCAAAGCATTTCGATCCAAAATTGTCGAAGGCCTCATTCTTTTCGAAAAACTCATTCTCCCGTTGGGTTAAGCAGACAGAAGAAACCAGAAGAAAAACCGCCAATTAAACGAAAATACCGAGTAAGTATGAAAGGACGGTCCTTTCCACCAGTGCGCTGAAGTTGACCTTGGAAAGTGGATGAGTGTTGCAGAAAACCGTACATGTTGTGTAGCTGAACGGGATCGATCAATAAACCAATCAAATTGGATCAACAAAGAAGAGATTTGTTAGACTCACTTCTCGATGCTCTACACCACCAAAATGAAGGGCATCCTTATCCATGGTTACCTCTGGCCCGCTGAACACCTAAACGTAAATGGACTTATTATAGATTGCTCATAGCCCGATGCTCATTTAACAGAAAAAAGAATAAATAACATAGATTATGGTATTGGAACAGATAAAAACACTCACAGATGGCTCATTCATATCGTTCCAAGTAAAAAGCTGTGGAGTAGATCCCACATACCGGTCAAAAGCAAACTGAGCGGCCCAGTACTTCCGCGTCTAGAAAACATAAAATTGAAGTGTAAGCAAAACGAAAATAATGGAACTCTTCAAATCTCACGACCGATAAAAATTACCTCAGGGTTGAGAAAATCCAGGTAGGCGCTTGCTCCTGGCCAGCAATGACCTTCGAAGTCAGTTTCACCATCGGCCTTCTTTACGTACAGACCCAGGTCTTTAGCGTCTTTGTAAATGGGATAATTATCATCTTTCTTAATGTGTGGATCGATGATGGTCACCATTTTACGGCCCTGAAATTCGAACGACATTAATTATAGCAAATTTACATGAAGCACAGGGTTTTTACCTTCGACCCAAATGGCGAGGAACGATGCGCTAGCTCTCATCAGGAACACAAGAACTGTGACTGAACAAACAACTGACCTTGAGAAGCCTCTAGAAAGAGAGCTGAATTGCTTAAGAGTGGGCGTGGTTGCGAATCGGCCAACTTAAAAGCAGCCGATTCGCAGCACGCCCACTCTGAAGCCTTTCAGGTCCCATTCTAGCGGCTTTCCAAGGTGAGTTTTTCTAATCACTCACAGTTCATATGTTCTTAACTATGGCTAGCGCATCGTTTCACACCATCAGTGTAGAAAGTAAAAACTTGCTGGAACTGTTGCTTTGAGTACACATGAAGAAAATAGTGAACTAGGCACCTTGGCGGCTAATCCATCAATCATTTCCTTTGGATGGGCGAACTTATGAGGTTCCCATGTGAAGTATTTCTTGCCATCAGTGTGTTCAATATCCAACCACATCACATCCATAGGTATGTCGTACACATCGAAATTCTCATTCACCTTGAACAACTCGATAATGAATGAGCATGTAAGCCATGTCATTACGTACGCCACATGTGACAAGCCTATGAAGAGGTTTCGAAGGCAATTCACTTGCCTGAGCCACGTCCTGCTCATCGTTGTAATTCCAGCGACATTGATGGTATCCGATAGAGAACAATGGAGGTATGGGCGTCACCTGTAATATAATGACTGGAATTAGTGAGATCCCATTGGGCACTGGATTTGACTTTTTTTCATACAAAAGTGCGTATTCCCATACTAAGAATCCTCACCCCGGTAATGCGTGATAATTGCCTCTGAACATCAAGCGGTGAAGGTCCTCCGAAGAAGAAGATATCTATCAGACCAGTTTCTGACATGAAATGAGCATCAAAGTGTGGCACTTCTTCGCCCGGCATCACCTGCAAAGTCTAATTATTTCAATGACTTTTCATTCTTTGAAGTGTGAAGATATGGTTGATGCTCAGAGATAGAAGAGCTATATCTGCCCAAAGTATCTCCACTAACAAGGTAAGGATGGTAGGTCGAAGTGGTCATTTTAAATGAGATGCATATCACCTGAGAGGTCTTTGAACGTGGACCTCGAATCTGCATTCCATGTCTGCTGAACGATCGTCTGAACAAAGCTACAGAACTTGTTGTGATACGGAGCAGACTCGAGTTCAGCAGGAATATGATGCGCAAGACTCGCATGGATGTGGGCCGGTGGCCTAGTGGATACCAGGACGATCTCGGGTCTGCAAGGCCAAGGGTTTGGGCCATTGTAGCAAGAATGTTTTTGCACCTTTCCATAAGTACGTTCAATGCGTTTACGAACCACTTCTGCACGTTTAGGGAACATTATCTTGGCGAAAACTGCCGTTCGCAAAACAAAATTGGACCGTTTCGGATAATTCAGTCGCTGATTCTCATGATCCTCCTGTCTTTTACATACGAAACAAGTTAAACCTCTGAATTTGCTAGAACCTGTAACCTGGATTAGATGGTATGTTGAGGAAGGTTTCATAACCGTTTGGCATGATAACCCCGTATCCTCCCTCTCCAAAAGAACCATTGCGAGCCGGTGTGGTCCTTAAAAAAGACTCAAAACCAGCTCCATAACGATCTCACTAGCTTTTTTGGATCAAACCAGTGAGATATTCCTATTCAGGACTCTAACTACATCTGGAAACACTTTGTTAGGGAAATTGAGGTTTTCACTTCCACATTGAAGAAGTACTGGAACACAGTAGGCTTGGGAGCATTCGATGCCATTAAGAGCCCTGGCGACGTGGCGCTAAAAATTGAAGCTTGCATTCATGAAAGGGCCTTCTACTGTACTTACACATTGAGGTTCAACGACCAGAATCTTCTAGCCCATGAAGTTGTACTGAGGAAGACGTAAAATGCCCGTTAGAAGCGCCAGCTTCTGAAGGGCTGTACAACCCATGGTTGCCCAAACTTTCTGGAAGTAAAGGTCCAATTTCCGATTTGGCCAGAAATATGTCTCAATGGGCGGTTTGACTTTGTGGAAACGACGTTCTTACTCACTCGACGAGCAAACGCCTCGTCCGTACGTTGCTACGCTAGAGTGCCGCAGTGCCAAAGTCAGAATATTCAAGGAAAATTTCGTTGAAAAACGGCAGTCTACCACATACTAATGTGCTATGGAAAAAGCAAAGAAGACTGAGCAAGCGGATCCGATCCCCTGAAGTCGGTCATGCGAATGCGTCTCTTGAACTGTCAGGCCATCACACTAATTGCAGAAAAAACACGTAATTCTATTCACATTATCGTTCAGCAGATTTGGAATGGAATCAGCGTCAAAAGACGCATCAGGTGGTTACATCTCATTCGGAACGACCACTTGGACCTACCATCCTTCCCTTGTAAGCACTTCAAAACACCTACCTTATCCAGTACGCTACGGAAAAAACCTTTTGAGGAAACCGATGAGCTAGTGTCAATCCATGTTTCTGCAGCATTTAACCTATAAAGGTTTTTTTTTATTCTAACATTTCACACAATCGCACCCTGTGTGCTGGTAGCAAACAATCCAGAGGAAGAGGAAATTATAATTCTGAATAACAATGTAAAGCGGCCGGGGAACGCTTTGTAAGCACAAAAAAGATCTACCAACAAAGTTACAAAGCTCTAACAAACCACATTGCAAAGAGAATTTTCGGGACGACTAAACTATGCGCTTTATTTACACACGGGGTTCGTTATTTGATTGGTCTCATTGATCTCTATGGCCTCTTAAGGCTGTGAAATTTGGATGGTTAATTTAAAGCGCGACCACATTTCCCTATTCTCATGCTGCATTGAAGAGGAGTCCACAAAACGTTAGCCGAGAAACGCGAAAACGTTAAGAAACCGTGAGGAGCTTCAGGAGCTAGCAAAAGCTCTCCTGTACAATGTAAAAAATTGAGAGACAGACCAACATAAAAGGGAATCTGAGCAATTGTGCGCTTGCGACCTTCCTCATCTCGCCTTTCTAGTTTTTATATCTCAAAAGTCGGGTTTCGGATGCATTCCAAAGCGGCTGCCTCTATATTTTTTATTCTTACAAGGGAAGGATGGTAGGTCGAAGTGGCCGTTTAAAATGAGATGTATATCACGTGATGCGTCTTTGAACGCTGATTCCTAATCTGCCTTCCGAATCTGCTGAGCGATTCTCTGAACAAAGTTATGAAGCAAGACAGCGTAGCGGTAGTGGTCAGGACTCACAGTGAAAATGTCGAAGGATCGCTCCCTTATCGTGATTGCTGTTTTGCTTTCTTTTGCTTTCTCCAGGAATTCAGTTAAATGAGCCGTTTAACTGCTTCTCTGAAGGATGGATAACAGTAAACACAAGAAGGGACCGATCCTACGATGTTCTGACTGTAAGTCCTGCCCACTGCCGTTGCGCTGTATTGCTTCATAACTCCGCTCTGAGAATCGTTCAGCAGATTCGGAAGGCAAATTTGGAATCAGCGTTTAAAGACGCATCTAGTGATACATATCTCATTTCAAACGGCCACTTCGACCAACCATCCTTCCCTTGTTAGTCTTATTTCATTTCATCCTTTCTTTCCAATGTTCGTTTCTTTCCTACGTTTTCAATATGACGCTCTGAGACTCCATAAATTCATGCTTTCAAAAATCAATACTCTCGACGAAATCACACCTGCTGAGAGCTCAAGAGCCACCACAAGGTGAAAGGTGATAAGAAATTTGACAGCCTCTGATAAGCGAGAGATGACAAATAAAGGGAGAGCCAGATGGCCCGCATACCGATGCAGAAGCAAAACTGATGAAATGACCATTCAAAAAAAAACTTACCAAAGGGCTCCAACTGTTGCATTCTTCTTGTGAGCCACAATGTACGGCACGGCAACATAAAGTGACATCGGATTGTTCAGCTCATATTCAAACACATCCAAATTGTATAACCTATACAAACAAAGAGCAATTGGAGGACAAATAGGGCCATCACTGACAGTCCTACAGAAAGTCGAACCTGAAGGGATCTGTGTTGCCGGTAGTGGATTTCAACGAAAATGAATCCGCATGTTCCGGCAATCCGTATGCGTTGCGAAAACCAACGAAAGAAATGTCAACCTAGAAAAAAAAGAGTACATGGAAACATAAGAAGTCTCAACTCAAACAAAACTCACTCACCCCAACACTACTGGAGCCAAAAGGTTTCGAATCTGTGTGAGATTTGAAGGTTTCTTGCCAGAAATTCTCAGGATACTCCTTTCCTTCCTCTTGTATACGATATTCTTCCACCTAGATAAATGGTAATGAGCTGAGAATCGCATTCATCACGTAGAAACTCACCATCAGTTTCCCATCGCGATTCACTTGAGCAATGAGCTCTGACTTTTCATTATAAATTTCCACAACGAAAGGCTTGAATGTTACAACGACCTTGAAAATAGTAGTAAAAATCAACAGATTTCATAACTCGAAATGGAATGCAAAAAACCTTCAACTTCTTGTCGCCAGTGGTAACATGAACGGAGTCGGATTTCACATCAACTGCAGAAAATGGCAACTAAAGTATACAAACTAGAAAAACTTCACAGAGCAATAAAGCTAACAAGTAAACCTTCTCAGGTTGACCATTGAGGGCCATTTCTGGGTAAAAACGCTTTCTGATTGCAGTATCAGTTTCATCAACTCGGATTTGAACTGTTGAGTCCTGGAAATACAATAATTAAGAGCAATGGACAAAAGAAATGAGAAAGTCATTCAAAATGTGTCTCAGTCGACGGACCTTCAGCCCCCATAACCGAAAAGCGAGTTTATTATTTCCATTCTGTAGCACGGCACCGAGGTGATCTTCAGCGGGCCTCACGGTCTCTGGTAGCACCTCGTAGCCGGTGTCCTGAAAATTCTTTATTTACTGCGTAAGCTATTTCTATCATGAGGTAATCTCTTAAGTGTAATCCATAATGAAGCTGCAGAACAGTGTCCAGAATTCCGTTGTATTTTGATGTTACACTCAAAAAGGTGCTAACGTAGTTGAAGTAGGACTACGGCGCACGCCACATCCCGTTCAGGATTACCTGGACTTTATTAATAGTCCTGCCACGAATGGCTAGAGCACAGACGATAACGAACGGGTGGAAGTCCTAGGTCCAATCCCTAGAGAGGACAAGGACTCACGAGAGAGCGCGGGCGGGAGCGTCGAATCGAATCGGTTAAGGGGACCAAGTTCGGTTAGTCCATGGACAGCCATATCCACGTCCTCTAATGCAAATCAAAGAGACCGGGACCTAGTCCAGGGGAGGGCAGCCGATTGACATGCGTGAAAAGTTGGAATGTGCGAGTTCATGCTAACTCGCAGAGAACAAGGACAGGCCGCACGCCGCATCGGTCTGCCCCTCTCCCTCCCAACCAGGTTATCACCAAAGAATGAAATTTGTGAGAAAATGTTTCCAAGTGTTAATCGAGCTATGTGTACGGTATGACGGTCAATCGAGGAAGCCATATGTAGTTCTTTTCAAACGGACGACTCGTCAAAAAGTGCAGAAGTAAGCATGGAAGTCAGAAAACTCATCGAGAAAAGAAGGAGGTCGACATAACTAGATTCCATACATTTAATTTTATAAGTCGCGAAACACACCACAGCAACCGATGTACACGGCCTTTCTCTGCGAACTTTCGGGGAGAGCGTACCCTACCTGGATGGGGTCCCTCTCCTGTTTGAGAACCATACCTTGCGGCCCCTCGTCTCAGGCGTCTCAGGCCGTCTCAGGCCCAACCAGCAAACCACCCGAAATGCAAGGGATCAGCAAAAAACTTCATATACCTCACCTCCATTTCCACCCCTCCCCCCACATTTCCATTGTTCCTGAGTTGTAAAACAGCCTGAGACGAGGAGCCGTAAGGTATGGTTCCCAAACAGGAGAGGGACCCCATCCAGGTAGGGTACGGTCTCCCCGAAAGTTCGCAGAGAAAAGCCGTGTACATCGGTTCTCGAGCGTGGCCTCTCCCCAAGCTTTCGGAGAAAGCGTACGTACCTTAACACGATGGGTTCCCTTTCCCTGTTCGGATGAGTATACTTTACGGCCCCGTACCATTCGTACAACCTCATCTCAACCTAGGGCGCTTTAACAGTCAATCGCCCGATCGTACGATCGCACACCATTAGATGCGCACCGATCATCCAAGCCTTAAGGAGTGACGGCACGCATCGAAGTGTATCTAATGCGGTGGCTATGATAGGTTGACTGACTATAGACGCCTCTCAGGCGGAAAGGTGGGGGAGGGGGGGGGGAGAAATGGTCATCGTAACGCTGGGCCGGTTTCCAGGTATACAGCATAATTCCCTGCACCGTTTGGATGGTGTGGAATTCTCGCCAAACCTTGCTACTCGCACCTTTGCCTCAAAATTTCAAGAGCCTACCGAGCAAGGAGAATCTATAAAATTGCCAAAAAACCGTGGAAGCTTTCAAGATTTCGCTCTAATTTTACAAAAGGGAATTTTGGCTTTCCTAAAAATTTACCGTTGCTTTTCTGCCCATTTACAACTTTCAATCCCGTAATTGCAACCCCTCCACAAAAATCACAAAACCCTCTCGTTTGAGTGGGCTCTTTGACCATGGTTGAAAATAGGACTGTTCCTTGAAAATGGTATCACACAGCCAAATCGGAATTTTGCCGTATCGCTCTGTCAATAAGCAAAATCGATAGCGCACGATGAAGTTGGCGATCAGGTATACGCCACCAGCGTAACAATCGGCGATCTGATCCCCAGTCAAGCAGTTTTGGGTCCATTCCAGGTTGGGGGGGGGCGTTGCGATATGGAGCGCTTCACACCATGGCAAGCGTATTCCTAAATTGTGAACGTTAAGGACTGACCCTTGAGAAGGGGAAATCCCAGGGTGGAGAACCTTTTCCCAGGGACTTCTTCCGCCTTCCAAGGCTTAGTCCTAGCTGTTCACTAGGTGAATACTACTGTTGAAAGACATTCATGTCATCCAGCACAAAGAGATACGTCAT
>KZ347912.1:31480-43861 GCA_002352805.1 Teladorsagia circumcincta | reverse complement strand
AACCAATGGCGAACGAACAGGATCGTCATGAGGGGCGGTCCGAAGTGATGGATTGCCATCAGCAGCTAGTTCTCGCCACGATGATGCAGCTACAATACCCGTTTGAGGGATTTTCTCAACAAACACGAGTCAATGGTGAGTTCAGCTTCTTACCTACGGAGATAGGCTTGCCTGTTTCAACGTTATTCTGCTTTGGGCGGCACATCAAACGCACGGCATATACTGGCATTCTAGCTTGAGTATTTTGCAACATACTGTAAGCTATGGATTGCTAAAGGAGAGCAGAAAAACCTGTGCTTATGCTGGGTTGCAAGGTTGTAGTTCATAGCTGTGGACGGGAAGCTTCACCGGTAACTCGGAGGTTCTGTAGAAGGTGGGCAGAAGGGGGGGGGGGTGAAAGGAGATTTGAGACGTGTCTTGAGGGAAAGAAAATTATCTCAGCAACCATCTCTTCTTCAGGAATAGTATGGGTGGCCAGAGGAGCAACTGTAAAGCTTTTAGTAAATGTAATCGTAATCTGCCCCCCTTTCAAAGTTTTCTCAGGAAGCTGCAGCCATAACTGAATCTAAAAGAATCGTTAGAGATTGAGAACTTTTGCTCCATTGTATTCAACATGACCACATTTAAGACGCCATTTCACCAACGACTGATCGACGAATGCGACGGAATCGTACAGCGTTTAGCGATGAACAATTGGACCAACTTGAGAAAACTTTCGAGCAATGCCAATATCCGGACATTGCCCAGCGAGAGCGATTGGCCAGACTAACTCAACTTCCGGAAGCGAGAATTCAGGTAATAAGCTTTTGTGTTTTTTTTAAATAAGCATCTTTTGGATTTTGAACTGGATGTCCATTTCACTGAAGATTCAGAACTCAAGTTCTAATCATGACGGACCCTTCCGCACTGATCAAAGGGTGGTTTTTATTGGATGCTGAGTAAAAATCTAACCGCCTCTTGGACTCGTTACGCTCTGAGATGCGCCATACCTTCGAATTCAATTTCGTTATGGCATCTAATGATATCTTGGCCTCTACAAGAGGCGGTTCATATAGATAAGATTCTCTGTAAGATTCATGTACAGTTCATCCATCCATCCTCTCAGTTTGATCTTTCAACGATCAAAAGTCCCATTAAGAATCTGTTTTAGCTGAGCATTACATAAGATGAGAAGAACCAAGGATGGGAGGCTTATTTAGGGCATAAGATTTAGGCAAATTTTATCCTTTTATTTATAGCTATTCTACGGCGTTAGGTTAAAGCATACACATTAAAGGATGCAACCCTAACCAACGAAAAGTATCCCAACAATTTCCTCATTTTAGACAAAGCCGCATGATGTTTTTGAACTAGGCTGTGCTTTTGGGCGAAGTTATTTTTTCGGACAATTTTCAAACACACTAGCTGCCTTTGAAGTAAAAAAAAATCTGATTCTACAGTCACCCGGGATGAAAGAGTTGCACTGACTCCATAAGGCAAGTTCAGAGGTGTCATTCATGAAGTGTCGTTCTTCCAGAGGGTGTGGGACCTGTCGTCAGTGCAGTCTTAATGGCATATGTAGAGATGTCCTGAGAATGCTGATGTGTTTTTTTTATGTTTTTGATGGCATCATTCACGAGAGTCCACAAAAGTTTGAATGGGCTCAAGGTAACCTCAGTATAAACATTCCTTCCACTTAGCTGGCTATCGTTATTGTGGAGACTCATCGTCAGTGGTACACACGCGATGGCTTCTAGAAAATGATATTGCGCGTGCTTTTTGATGCTTCTAATGCTGCCTGATGTCACATGAGTCTGCAGTGGTAACTCTTAAACGACAGCTAGAAAACTGTTCAGGCGACACTTTTAAATAATATTTACGTCAGTTTTCTCTAGAGCTTCTCTCCTCACTTTACCCTTTCACATCGGCTAGGTTTTACTCCGCGGGCGAGTGCAGCAAGATCCAACTCGGAGATGAGTCCCCGAAACTGCATCTCTGACCCTTGCCCTATTCTTGACCATAAGTTCTCTTCATCAACGAGAGTCAAGACGTAAGGTTTGGGAACCAATCCCTGAGTTGACCCCTACTGCACCCCGTGAAAGGTCTCAAAATTTGCCGTTAGTGGTCGTCTGATTTCATAATTGGTGGACCTGTAATACATGGCTGTAGCGGTTCATTCTCAACAAGCAGCGATCAATGGCGCTGTTGTCATACGGTGAGGTATACGGTAATGACAGATTGTGTTTAGACAGCTGTGCGTTTCTGCATGTGCCTCTATATGGGGCCGAGTTAGAGCCCACAGGAACATCCTATACTTTGGAGATTCTATCACAATACTGCTCTACAGTAAGAAAGGGTATGAGCTTGAGCTCACGTTGAAGAAGACGCGTGTAGAGACTCAATGAGCAGAGATCGAAGTATCGTTTTCCTGCAACCTGGTCCTGTACTAAGACGGGGTTAAGGTTAGCACTCAGAGTAGGCAATATATTGGTTGGGCACGTCTTTCAGTTCTGATCCATAATTACTAGACCTTTCCGTGATTTTCTTCTGTTGTAATCTTCACTCTACCCAAGTTCGCGGCCTGAATGATCGATATATCGACTTTGGATAGAAGATCGCTAACTCGCTCTTATGACCGCTAATTACACGCTGACTACAACTAGGGCTTCGTCCAGTGAGAACAGATGCTGCCCTTCTAATCCGCGTACTTCCTCTTTTCCGCTGCTTCATTGCGCACTTCAAACAGTCACCGTCATGTCGTGCCATTGCCGCTAAACCACTACGCAAATATGCACACCGTATCGACCTACCGTAAGCTAACCAGTCATTGACACCTGCGGTGAAGACAGAGGGTTAGGGAAGGGAAGATTTTACGGAGGAAGTCGTGCCCGTACAAACCATATAATTAGATTTCTAAGCGATTATGTAACTCACTTTTATTGCCTGGCACAAAACCACCAAGCAGCTTCGGTTTTTTCGAGCCTGTCGCCTTTTTGTATCTGGTTACGTGCAGACAGCTGTTATGCATGCAACCATAATGCTATCATGATGAACCGTGGCCAACGTTATAATGTATGAAGCTCTTGTTCGAAGATGAAGCCTTGGTTGAGTGCTGGCCAAGGCCAATCGTCCATCCAACCGGTCCAGACGTGGAGGGGAGACGTACTTTGATTTGTCATAAGAGGATCACAATTAGGGTTGATGAAGGTGAAAGTTCAAAAGGGGGTCGTATTTCTGGAAGATAGACAGGTTGTGGCTGTGGGAGAGCTGGTCCTCTTGACAATTCTTTGGAATCACAGGAAAGAGAACATCAAAAAAAAACATGAATTAGGCAGTATTGGGGTAGTTGTTGTGTTCGGAGACATTCGTTCATCTGAAGAGGGTCTTATCGGGGATCCTCCCTCCTATGTATTACCATTGACCCCCGTCCACCGTCGTTGTTTAGGTTCCAGTAATGGCTCATCAGTTTACCATACTTGAAGGTAGATGCTGAGGTATCTCGGCGTTAACCATTCTTTTGGGTTGCGCCATGCACAACACTTGCATTCAGAATTGTAGTGATATTATTAATGCCTTTTGACCTGCACAATTGCTCGCAGGGGTCAACCGGTGTATGAGTATTAATTTAATGCTCCCAGACACGCTCGGTAATCAAATAATCAATCCTGAAATGAAGGGGAGCTTGGTTGGCCTGGACCGCGGACTACGCAGGATCTGATATGCGTACCGTGCCCATGGTAAGCATCGCGCATCTGCCACTAAACCGTTTCTGTCCCCTTACTATGAAACTGCAAATTGAACACACGAGAAGGGGATACGAGAAATGAGTAAAAGAAAAACTAGTGGATTTTCTAAGTTCATAGGGTTTTAAAAGTTTTGCGTACATATGCAGTTACCTGGGAGGAAAAATTTTGAAATCTCCACCCCCTCCCCCCCCCATATTGAAAATTGTGGTGTTATTGTTGTTCGCAATATACATGTAAATATGTTATTTTTTTATGTTTTGATTGAAATTTTCAAAGCGTATCTATGTCTTTGTGTGGAAAGCCTAGTTTGAAGCTGGAAATTGGAGACAGAAAGCCTTACTAGGCTTTTCTCTCACGAGATCCAGCTCTCGTGCAACTCGTCTATGTCTCTGATTTATTTAATAATTTGGCTGGTTGACAGCTATGTGAGAGCGATCCATAAAATGATAGTTAATGATTCTTCAGGTGTGGTTCAAAAATCGTCGTGCCAAACAACGAAAACATCTGAGAAATCAGAGCGGCGATGAGACTTCTCCGCCACCACTTCCCACTAATCCAACACCCAAGGAGAACACTATATTCAGTAAGTTTAACATCTGATATACGATTTAGATTTGTTATACAAGTAATTTTATCCTACAAGAATGTCATTGTTAGCACATTTTGGAAATGTAAAAAATTTGGAAAACATTAAGCTCATCTCTATAAGTTTCCCTTGTTCATTGCACAGATGAAATGTTAACAGAGGGCCGAAAGGTAAAGCGCTCAGTTCTAACGAAGATTAATGGAGATGCGCCCGGCACTCGATTAGTGTGATCAGAATTGAGCTGTGGTTGAAAACCGCTCAGTTCTAATCAATACTATCGAAGCAAGAGTAGAAGAAAAATCGAAGTAGAAGCGTTTGAATATGTATTTCTTATACATTTAATGGACTCTGTGGAGTAACCCATGTGCGAGTGGAACTCTTTGTCCTCTCATACTAGTCTGAACCAAGCAGACGACCATTATTTATTTATAGTAGATGTATCTTGCGTACATGAAACGAAATAAAAAGTCAGAAAAACAAAACTCTGATGATGTCGATAACCATACAATAGAACAGGACAGTTTAAAAGGAATAGAGAGAGAGAAAAAAAAAGCAAACAAAGCTATGTAGGAACTGGAGGAAATAAGAGAACTAAAAGGAACTAAAAGGGTAACCAACCTCCAGAGTGAGTAGCAGTGATAACGTAGTAAGAAACTAACCCGCTAAACGTAAAATTTGTGCATATTCCGACAGTAAAGCGACAATTGAAGCTACAACCCCACATAAGGTCTCGACGAAGAATCTGTTCTGTAAGTGGGATAGAGTAGACTACGAGTATCACAAGATGTGCAGTTATCTCTGCTCAAAGTGCGCGGCAATGATAGCAGGGCCTTACAAACTGATCTGATGGTGGCAAATGTTAACTTACGACGAAATACCTCTCCCGCCCTCCATTGTACGCAGAGTGTATCATGCGACCAGCGGTTATTAGCGGGTAATTCAGATACGCTTGACTTAGTGGAGTCATAGAGCAAGCAGGCTCAGAAAACTCGACCGGTCCCGCCTTTTCCTTATTCCAATTAGGGAGAGGGGGGATCCTTGTTGATGGCTTCATCGGCGGTTTACTTCGGTGCTTTTTTCATTTTCAGTTGTCAGTTGGGCATTTTTAATTCCGTTATCGACCGCAGTTACCCCACTAATTCGATCTGGGGTTGTTGCTTTGAGGATGGAAGATATCGTTGACAAGAAGTGTGGTTCGATCCGCGAACATTGAAAGAGTGCTGGTTGATTTCGCTGGCCCAGCTATATGCTTGCATCATAGTAAGTGGTCGTTCGAGTAGAAGCGTTGGGCTGGTTATCACCGCAACTCGCTTAAATTGGCAGTTTTCTTAACACCAAGAAACAATCTATCGGTAATGGATATATGTCCAATTCTCACAATTGTATAAGTGAATAACATCCATTCAAATCTTTCATGTCTCCGCCAGTTTTTCAAATATTCAACTTGCTCTGCACCTTATAGCAGAGTTTTTTTATTTTTTGTACTTTTTTTTGCCCACGTAGCACGATTTCCTTTCAGCGTGGACGCCAAGTGCTGCTTTTGCAAATCTCTTTCCAACGCAGACGGCATGTTACGGGCAGTATCCGACTTTTATGCCATATCAACAAAACCCTGTAAGTTTTCTTTGCTAAGCGTTATGTGACCGATTAATCGATTGACGTTTTATAAATGCTAGAGTGATTTTCTCGTTCTAAAAGTGGCCTCGGCAGTAATAGAACCGTTTCTGAACTTCTTTGAAGTATCGAAAACTCAAGGAAGACCTCACCTTCGCCATGGTGACTTTTATGCTATAGAAAGTCATTTATAATACTTTATTTGGTCAAGACTGCTTACCTTATATGCCCCTTACCCTCCGCAATCTCTAACGCCTCAACTTCCGCTCAAATGTTCGATATTTTTGTGAGTCAGGTAACGGGGTAGCTCATATGCTCATATGGTTCATATGCAACAGCAGAACACAATGTAGTGCTCGGACAAACTCATAGACTTTTTGAAGTTTCCTTAAGACTCAAAAAGAGTGTAAGGCCCTCTCAAGCTGACCTCACTAGCAAATCTGCTCTTTTAGCAAATTACAGTATCGCACAAAAGTTTTCGCTCCATTGCGCAGTTTTTCAGAGCTCATATTCAAGAGTTTTTAATCATGTTCAAAACTTTTTCAAAAGAAAATTCTAACATTATCGAAATCGTTGTAACGTAATGCATGGAAAAAGCGGACACTTGTGACCGTTACTGTCGGCACGAGCCCTTTCTCAATGAAGTTTTGATGACGTTGTCTTTTCCTGGTTGCAGGACGTTAGTTGTTTCTTCTGGTGCGGTATAGCATAATTTGCCGCCGGTGATCAGCGTCTTCGGTTGTCTAACCATCTTGAATCCAAATTGGTGACCCCGGAAACGTTGCTAATTGAAAATCACTTTTCCTTCCTTTTTATTAGGCTTCTGACTCAAAGACTGAAGGGTGAGGCACTCAGCGTTATTAAATCCATTTGGGATGCGCCACGTGTTTCATTTTCATCCAAAGTTCTATTCATAGGTATTTAGCGCGATTTTGCTTCTGTAGTGTGCTGCAGGGTCACCGATGTTCTGACTTTCAACTCAAAAACGATAGACCCGAATGATTCAAGGTCACGAGGAATTCTGGTAGTTTATTTGAGAGGGAACATGGTTTAGTGCCTCTAGCCTATGACGTTACTTATGGCGTTGGACATAATAAGCTTCCTTGCTGAAACTGTGCATTGAGGTATCCAATAAGGACGCATACGTGAAAATTCAAGCACTTCGACGATTTCCTTACATATTCGCTTTCTGCCAAAACCTTGATCGTGTGCTTGTTGTTAACCAGTCTGTAAGATTACGGATTTTTACTGACTTGTGGTTCTAATCAGGCGCTGTGTAACCCAATAAGTGCACAAACAATGGTTACAGTATCGTCCATATAGAACATCACCGATGACCTTTGGCTCGAGTTCACACACGCTCCACAACCTGGCGCTCAATAATATCAGGTTACTAAACCGATTTGTGCGACAATTATTGTCACGGCGGCTATTCAATCACTATGTACGAACCGTTGTATGGGCAAATACTGTTGGATTTGGCTTCTAAAAAGCTTCGCTATGGTGTATTTTCTATTCAACCATCCTTTTGAACGCGCCACGACTTTGTGTGTTCGTGCTCAGAAATAAGAAAGGGTTAAGATATGCGTGAGCGCGCAAATTGGCCTGATCTCTATTGAGCCGATTAGACAGAAACACCACCATCATCACTTCTTTCTATAATTAAACCCTCCTGTGACGTCTTTTCTTTTTTTTCTGTTTTTTTTTTCTCGAATGAATGAATGAATGAATAGGCTGTAGTGCAAATTCTAGTTTGTATTCCTAACTTCTCTCCAGCATGGCTGACGCAAACATCAAATTATATTTGATTGTTTTCATCCGTGCGATTAGAGCTGACCCTTTCCTTATCCTTACCGGAGTAACCTAAAGGTTTGAAAATTCTGTTTCACATCAAGTTGAAATAACTATTCCCAGCAGGGGTCGATCGGTGATGCTGGAGATTATCTCGGCTCAAGCATTTCGAGCGATAAAGAGGGTTTCTGATTGAACCAAGGTTGTGTCTATAGTCAGCGACTCACTCGCGCGACTGAGACGCCGACTATGAACGCGATCATAATAACTAATACTCATGTGGGAGTAATATTATCTGTCCATTTCGGTCAAGTTCTTGTGAATGTCGGTTAAGAGGCTTGTGGTACGGTGAAAGTGTGTCGTGGGTGATGTAACGCGCTCGGCATTTGCTGTGGAGGAAGGTGCCGTATCCTGTAGGACTTGCATCTGTCCACATTCGACTGTTCTGCGTGGGGAACAGGAACGTGCTGAACTAGGCTTTTCTTCCTTTACTTCTCTTTACCACGGAGTCATTTCTTACCTCCATACGTGAACAAGCCCTCAAAATCTAAAACAAAAGAAATCTAATTGAGCAATTGTCGGATTTTGAATATACGCATAAAATGAACGAATTTAACGCGACTAACCATATCCTATTCGATTTAACGCTGAAGTGCTGCAGTAGGCCTAGGGTAGCCATCCAAAATTATTTGTGCACTTCTGCGTTCTCGCCGAATGATAGGCTTCCTAATCCACACCCCCTTTTCCTCATATAGTGTGCAGGTTGAATTCACGTGAACCTGTGGTACTCAGTCAATAATGTTCTATTTCAGGTTCATTTTCAACACATCCCTTCACCATTCAATATGTGATGTCGCCATGCTATATTCATACATGCTTTGTATTCGACGGTCAGGTGTGTCTGCACTGCAGACTACACAACATAGGTGACGACAACCAGTAAAAGACTGGTAATCAACAGTTGATCGTGACTTCTGATAGTTGTAATTAGTGACAGTTAATAAAAAGAAAACATCTGCAATGGGTAACCATTCCGTTGATAGGAAACCATCATATTCTGCGGAGGCCGTCGTTATATGTATTGTTTGTTCTGCATCACAGATCCATCTGGCTGCGGGACACAGATGCTAGTTTTGATTTTTTGATTGGTTTTCCGAGTAAGTATCGTGTCGTGTCCTTTCATGCTTGCACAAATAAACTTGCCAGTTTATTTACTGTCTTCACGTTGTATTTACATCACACATGATATATCTAGTTATTTCCGTTGATCCGTACTCACTACGTCATACACATGTCCTTGCACTCATTGTACGTGGCGAAATTGTTCGCATTACCATCTCGTCCATAGAATGTGAATAGCATACAGTTCTTCAAACTTTTACTGTAGAAATATCTAAAAACAATAGAATTGTTGAAGGAAAAATTTTAGATCAGATGAATGGCACATCTTCACGAGCAGTGTGAATTCTCTTTGGAGAGCAAGGTTAACCATCGCGCTCGACCGATTTTAAAATTACGGATCCCTCAAATCACACATGTGAAGTGGGTCACCCACGAATACGGCCCCCACAACCGCCATCACCTCCACTGTTTCTATTCTATAGCATTTGAGTCTGGATAGGTCGACACAGTGCAACTATCACCCCCCCCCCACCTCCAATTTTCCCTTCCAAACCCCGTCGAATGGTGTGCGTATATTCGGCTAAAGAAATGGCGAATGCTCCAATTCAATATACTCCATGCGTATTTCGCGATGATACTATCGACCTGTGAAGCCCCGTCAAGAAAAAAGGACCTAAATACAATCCCCGTTGCATGCGTGGCCAATATTATATGGGTCGAAAGTACATGTCGCATGTCCGCGCACGACAAAATTCGTGATTAACAGTCCGAGCCGTTCCAATAGTCCAGATTTGCGTCCCCTGAGTGCTCTTGCGTGATAGTCGCAGGTCGCTACGATTGGGTGGGTGTATCGGGCGGTATCTTGTGGTCACTACCGGTATTAGATAGCAGATGAGAGCAGAAAATTCAACTTTTTCAGCGGATGGGAGTATCGCGAATTAGACGCGTGGAGCAACGGCGTGAACTTCTGGCGCTCTTTCGAACAGAATACCTCAATTGTTGCCGGGCTTTCACTCTCAACCTAAGTTTGATCTTATATTTGGCAGCTTGACAGAACTTACTATGGGGTCTGGGGACGCACCAACACTCGTATACGATTATATTATACGTGAACGCAGGAATTAGCACGCCGCCAATTCCACTCCGCCCCCACATTTGATCTACAACTGTGCGGATTGGACGAGCTGTGTTGCCAGCAGCGGCACACTTGGAGCGCCTTGATTGGAGCATGGTTTGCCTTAGTGCCGCTAAACGCGTTATGGTAAACTCGTCCTAAGGTCTGCCATCTAAGCCGCTGGGTAAGCTCCAGTCAACGGTCAAACAAGTGGGACCCGCTTTGCTCTTCTTGACCAATCTCTGCATTTCTCGCCATTGGTGTACCACTGAGCACCACCACGTCTCTTTCGAACCCCACTAGAACCTATCGTAAGCCCGCCTCCACGAATTTGGAGCACAAATGACGATATTTTAATGTCCTCTGCTCACCTCGGAGTATGTGATCCCTTATCGCCGAATTTACCGGCATCGTATTGTAGTCCACATAGGTAATCTGAAAATTTAATATTTAGGTGGACATATAGAGTAGATTTGGACTGATTACACAAATTCAAGGGCAGAGGTGGTGATTTGATGGCAAGTAGCGACAGATACCATGCACTTGGTCCAGGGATCGTATCACGGATCGAGCCCAGCCATGCAGGCCTTCGATCGTTTCAGCGTCAGTGATCAGAAGCAGACAACTATGTGAGCATAGAAACACTACATTCCTTTCGCACCCCCCCCCCCCCCTCTCTGCATTGTGGTGTAGCTTTTGGTCAGACCGCATTCAAATACGGCTACAATTACGAATAAAATTGAAACGCATGTGACCCGTAGGGATGATATGCTTGACTTTTTTGCTTGCATGTGAATTCTATGGTACCTTTTTTGGGACAGCACAGCTTGTCTTCGCACACATATCCTTTCGGGCAATCAGAACAGTCGAGCGGCTCCGCCAGTGAGGTCGCTCCAGCAGCGAACGCACCCGATTTGCACACAGCTGCAATTAGAAGTTGAAACTACTCCTGAATAAGACATATAAAGAAGATAGAAGCACTCGTCGAACAAGATTTCATGGCTTACAATTCAAATACAACTTTAAAATGATTCTCGAGGGAAGGGAAGTTCGCCAGAGGCAAGCGGCGACGCTATCGTGGCCACGGTTCGCAGATGAAATTTTGACTTGTATCTCTCCCTATTCAAGAGACTCTCGTTTTCCTAAAGATTTGAGGAGGTCATCCTACTTGCAGTTTGAATTTGAGCGTCAGAAGAGATCAATGTCAAAAGTGAAGGCCACACTCACCGTGTCGCGCAGCTTGGCGCGACGTCGCGAGGTGACCTACAGCTACACCCGTCAATGTGATAGAAAAATAAGCGTCTTTTAGCGTATAGAAATCAACAGACATTTTTCCGTAGTCGCTTTTTTCTGGTTTTGACGGCATAAACCTCTGAATATCACCTACCATATAGCGGCCTGCTTACCCCATAGCGCCCTCTTCTGTCTATGCGAAATATCCCAGTTTAGACGGCCAAATCGCTAGCTCTTTTAGCCTTTCTACCGCCGTCTCATTCAATTTGGAATGACAAATCAGAGATAAAATGTTGATAATGATGCAATACCTTCAGCGGCGGTCGTTCCTTTCACACCTGAGCATTTCTTCGTACATTCGTCACGTGTCATGAAAGCGTTTCCATTACCTCCACATCCCTGAAATTTATTGCTATCATGAAAATCAAATGATGCAATGCTCGAGATCGATCAGTTTCTCATAATTGCACCACACATTCAACATCATACGGGATCGTAAGCATAACTGAGTGACTAGGTATATTACCAATTCTATGCACCGAGGCTGAAATGGTGCTTCGATAAGTAGAGCTGCTTGAAGCAACAGTCTCAGCAGGGTTTTTACCTTCGATAATATTGGTGTGGAACGATACTCCAGCCTTTATCAAGAACATAAGAAGTGTGGCTGAATAGAAAACTCGCCTTGGAAAGCCGCTAGAAAAGGAGCTGATCGGCTTCGAAGTGGGCGTGGTTTTGAATCGGCTGCAATCCTGTCGGCCACGACACAACCACTCCCACTTCAGATCCGGTCAGCTTCCTTTCTAGCGGCTTTCCAAGGTGAGTTTTTTGTCCAGTCACCCTTCTTATGTTCTTGGCAAAGGCGAGCGTGCTGTCCTACACCATTAGTATCGAAGGTGAAAACCCTGGTGGGACTGTTGCTTCAATCTGCCTGATTCATTACCGGGTCATAAGTCGGCCAGGCCAATTAAGCCAAAAATGGGATGGCTTACGATTCGAAATAGAAGTGGAATGCGGGACGCATCACAAAAAGAGATCGATCAACATCGATGGTCATTTTTTAATTTCATCGCAGAGGCCAGCTGGTTCATATCCAGACAATACCCTTGCCTTCTAGAAAGTTTTGATACCAGTTGAATTTTGCAAGGTACTTTGTGGGCTTGAGGGGAACTGAATCCAACGTTGCCATACGGGTTTCT
>KZ347912.1:20405-31230 GCA_002352805.1 Teladorsagia circumcincta | reverse complement strand
ATTACTCAAATAATTTATACCTTGTAATAAAACGGCTGGCATCGTTTTGTTTTGAAATCGTAGTAAAATCGCTGACCCGCTTGTTCATCGCAGATGAAACCAGAATCTTTAGCTGGAAAAAATAGAGTTGTCACATAATACTTCCAACTTCTTTGCAAACATTAGTCCAATACAGCCAAAAATCGAATTAATACCTAACAGGCACTCCTTCTGTGCTAAAGCCAAGGGTATCAATGCGAAAAGAAGCCGATACATCTCAACTGAAAAGAGTCTGCATTTAAAAAAACGATCGGTGTACGAATAAATGGGTCGGCATTTTATCGACGAGACTTAAAGGCATGGTCCACGACCTAAATTCGTGACTATTCGACTAAAAAATGGAACAAGTGGTGAAGAAGACCGTCAGTGAGAAAAAATAGGACCACAGAAAATATTGAAGATGAGGGCCTCACCTTGTTGAGCCATCGATAAGGTACGATGGAGAAACATAGAGCCGCGAACAGAGAAGGTTCGCGAGAGTGCATGTCGTGCGAGAGGGCGCAGACACCGTACACGTGCGTATGGGAAAAGCGAAAAGGTTGCAGCGGACAAGGCCAGGCTTCAGCACCCTGGCCGCGCACTTCGAAGTCCCAAAGTGCCACGGCTTCTGTGCTTGAGGATCTCGCTGCCTCACTGCCCGAGTCTATTCCCCCAGAGGTTCGACTACCAGCCGTGCACAGTGCGAGACAGCAATAACTAGAGTGTCGTGGCGTGGCAAGAGCATGTTCGATGGGTCACGTACTTCGCTTTTTATCACATCATTGTGATTATTTCAACATAACATAATGACTATGATGATGGTATTAATCTTACAAAAGCAGTGATACGTGACATTTGGAAAGTCGACGGGTGTCGGTCCCACGTTATTTATGGCGGCATGTCAGTCCTAGCCACTTTGTCTCCAAAACAAGTGCTCCACATTCATTTTCCCTTTTTAAGATCTTGCAAAAATTGTAGTTTTCTGTGATGCGCCATGCACTCAAACTTCTCTAATTATCGCATAGAATGTGTAAAGATCTATGTAGTGACTGTAGAAAATCATCATAAGTGTCTTTCTTTTCTTTTCGCATCTTTTCGTGCCGTTACAGATAAAAGTTTTTGCTCAAAAGTGGACAGGGAAACCGCTGGAGAAGAATAGGGAAAGGATACTACTATCAAAGTAGCACGTTGGTGATCGTGCAAGGACCACTTTGGAACGCAAAAAACGCCTAATTTTTTGGGTTCCAAAGTGGTCCTTACAGATTATTTGATCCATAAAACAATGTGTCCAGTACTAAAAATATAATCGTAGAAGGGCTGACGACTACTGGCTTACAACTATTTTGATAGCTGCTCATTATAGTTTATCAGTTAATGTTCACTTTTTTTCTTTTTTTTTCCTTCTTGTCTGAGTCATGCAGTTAGTACCGCTTCACTTGTTGCAACTGGCGCGTCACGTACGCATAAATAAATGAATAAAAAATAAATAAATACTGATGAGAGAGTATGAAAAAGATGTTGCGATGCACACACAACGGTGTTCGCCAGTGGGTTAAATTATAGGCCTCCTTCTTGTGAGGTGTGCTGTGCTACAATGGGAAGCACTGAGCGTTGATGAGAGAATAAACGATAGAGTGCATCGTACGAGATGACGCAGACACTTGAAGGTTACTGTAGAAATTAATAGCTACCAGCGGTGCGACCGGTAGGGGTGAACTTTTGCGCCCTCGCTGCCTGCTTTTGAGATTCGAGAGGGCACAAATTCTACACTTGTACTTGGCTCTATCTCCTTCACAGATCAACTCACACGCTTACTGATGAATGTGTCCCTAGAGTTACAGCTCAGGATGAGTTCGGGAATGTGTCCTTTCGCTAGGTAGGATAGAGCTGTAAACGAAGGTTGCAGATATTCCATTTATTCGGTTCCGACGAAAGACGCAAGAGCCTCGCAAATACCGCTAAATACCGCTAAAACTGTTCTCGTCCGCAGATGCATGTGTCGGCGCCCTCTCCTCCGTTGTGCTCCCTCGCCTAGCCTCTCTTCTCCGTCCTCAGTGTCTCGTTACCTTTACCCAAAAGTGAGCAATCCCGTTTGATTTAGTGTTTTTGACTGATTCTTCTCCTTTTTTTCAATGGTGGCACGCTTCGCACCAATGCTATCATTTTCGCGTGCATAGACCTCATTAGCTCTTCGAGCTTACTGTGAAAGTTTCAAGTATAATTCAAGTGCTAAGCGACCTTTTCGACAATTATGCTACACTGATCCTAGCGGCAGGGAAAAATATGCAGTTAAGGAAGATCCGGTGAATATTATCGATGACAACACGATCTCATTATACTACTTGAATAACGTATCCTCTGCCTTTGGCGGCGAAGAAATTCTGCAACACAGACTCAACAACACATGTAACGACAGCCCTCATATACATCTGATAACTAGAAGTTTGTAGTGATAACTGGTAGTTGTGATTAGTGACAACTAACAGATTACAGCTGCAAAAGGCAAATCATTTGGCATATCATTCACCAGAAAATTACGCATTTTGTAGAGGCCGTCGTCATCTGTGTTGTGAAGTCTGCAGTGGGCATGCGCCTGGCCGCAGATGTAGGGTATAATGTAGGAGAAATCGGAAAATTTGCAGGAAGAGTGTGATTTGTTTTTACAGTTTGTTGTTCGGTTAGCAAGAAGAGAGCGTATGATCATCACATCGCTGCACAACAGAAAACATCGTCACTACCGTAAAAACGCATCAAAACATAAACAGCGTCGCAGGTGTAACAGGATTCGCTAGCGTGGCGTCCCTGCGTAATTCATGCGTTGGCGCAGAAATACCTGCTAAGAATCAGACTCTCAATAAAGGTTCACGTACGAGAACGGGAAGACCATACTAACAATAGAGGGTTTTACTGTGGTCAGTGGCCTTCAATCAACATATGGTAGCAAAAGAATTACGTGAATTCGTATGTACATGATGTAATAAGTGAATTATGTATGAAAATATATAGAATAAACGATATATGAAATGTTGGTACTATGTGACACAGCAGAGCGAGGAGCAAGCTGCTTCGTCATTCACTCCGATAAACTCTAACACCGTCTCGACCTCCAGTAGTGATCCTTCCTTATTCCTTTTTTTCTGTCGTACCCAGTAATCGCTCTCGCAAATAAAAATAATTAATTAAATGTTAATCCTAACTAATAAGTGTTTGAGTTGTGGACAGCAAATTGAGGGTTTCCTCATTGGATTAAATGACTACAGAGAAAATAAATATAAATAAATAAACAATACCGAACTACGAACAATTAGAATGACGAGACTGAAGTTGCGTTACATCATTTAAACTGGTTTTCACGTGCGATAGGACAGGTAGGTCGACCCTTACAAAACTTTCACATACAGGGGAGGGGCCAAAAAAAAGACATTTTGCCCATGTCGCACTTCGGCACTTTTTTCTTCACAGAGATTGTCGTCGTTGACGGAAGTTCTTCAGCAAAATATTCCCCAAATGTCCCTCTATAAGTAGGCGCTTGCCCACATTAACTGCCCTCACGGTCCTCAGAATATGACGTCATCTGTCGACGTCTTCGAGCTCAAGTTGACCTACAGTAACTGCTTCAGCCTGAAGCTCTTACATAGTTTCTTGAATCGATTCAATGTGGGATAGATCTCTAGGGACATTAGCTCTCACTATGCAAACCCCTCAGGACCCGCCCTTCGGAAACCTTCGTAATGGTACACGATCCGTCGAGAACCCCATTGAGCTCGACCAGTGCACCATGTTTCCGAGGCAATTTTTCTCTGATGCCACCCACGTAGATGGCAACTATGGAAAAATTCTTATGGAATGAAGTGTGCCCTTCAATTCTAAGTCGGTTGCACTCGCATTGAATCGAGCGAAGTGTGATTAAATCGATTTGAGTACGGATACAAAATGTCTTTTTTTATTGGCCCCCCTGTATATGCCACGCGTTTCAGTGACTTGCAGGAACTGGTCAATGCTCCATAATCTCCACCCAAACACGCGTGATGAATGTGATATAAAGGCACAGACCGCGATCAAAATATGTGGCTACTTCGCTTAAAAATGAGTGAAGAGGTGCAACGACGCCTCCATTGACGAAACAATCAAAGATAGCCGCAAAACATAGAAACTAAAGGCCTTTTTCCGTTGGGAGTTGTTTGTGGTACGATGGAGAGACACGGAGCGTCGAAATTGGGGAATATGCGAAAGAACACATCGTATGAGAGGGTGCAGGTCTTACGTTTGCGCGAAACAGTAAAAGTGGCAGCGTTCGAAGAGATCAAGGCAGTGCCCTGGTGTTCCTCGTGTGCGCTTTCGAGTTATGACAGTGCCACCGACTTTTGTGGTTGGAACCCTGCCAACTTGAGCTACGGAGAAAATTGATCTATGGATCTGACTGTGTGCTGTGTCTTTATGTTTACACAACTCTTCACACTCTTTTATACATATTGTAGTAATCGTTTGCAAATCGTCCTTTCCCCGTGGTCATTTTCGATAGAGGGTTGTGACCCTTGAGATGAGAGGAGCTCGTATACCAGCCGAGGCTCTTAGGCTCGAAGTCTTTTCTATCCGGTCAGACCTGCCGTAATTACCTGGCACCACACGTGTTTATACCCTCATAAAAACCGAGCTGCGTGTGCTTTTGATGCCATAAACGCCACGCGTGTCACTTATGGAGCAGTTACGACAGCGTGGAATAGAGTGCGAGAATATTGGTTCAGGAGTCGAATGCATCTACATTTACAAATTAGAGCGCGAAGGCCAACATAGGCAAGGATGAATCGAGATCTTTTCGTTTGATTGACATTTTATTCAACAATGAAACTCATTTTCAAATGAAAGTTATGGGCATAGACTGAGTCACAAGGAACCATGAGCTTTAATTTGGCTGCCATGATTCGACAACACATCAAAATATAATCTCGATGGCTAGAGTGTGCTGCCAGATAATGGGAACCGGTTTCTTTAAGCGAATACTTGTGATCATGTGCTTATATACTGAACGTTGTGTAAACACCGTGTCTATTGATGCATTGTCATCGGCTGACTGTGACGACCATTCGTCAGCCTCATAAGACGTTCTTTGGTTGAAGATGGTCAACGAAAACTCTCGTCTGCAAGCCGACAGTATAGGTATGCCGATGTATTCCAGAATGGACAGAAAAGCTTTTTTTGTAGAGACATGCTGTTCCTGTCGCGCATCGCGCCGCGACATGCGCATGGATGTATTTCGCTTAAGCAACACTATTCGAAATGCGGGATGGATAGAATATTTGAAATGGTGTGAGGGTAAAGGCAGGTGGCAGATGCTATGAATCGATTGTTGTAGAAAAATCACATATGTTCACTATAAGGGAATCTAAGCTTTTGAGAAAAGGGGTGTGACACTTTCGCGACGAACTGCATGCCCATTTCGACCAAACGAGGCCTTACCCGTGGCGGGCTTGTGGCTGTACCCGCCCATAAGCGGCCGGGTGAATCAGAAGCTCTTCTGATATTGTCGCTTCCATTACAGCTCACTTCCCATTTTGAAGATCCTTTATTAAGATGCTCGGGTTTGCTATGAATGCCACAACGACTAGAAAATAATCCATTGCTAGAATGATGCCGGTGTGCTTGCCCAAAGGAGCTCTGCTTCCGACGATCGTTTAGAGTCGAAATTGGAGAGCACCGAGTTTCAAACCATCTCCCCTTGTCTTTTTTTTTCTTGTTTTCTTCACCATTGCACCACTTACCAGTTCTACTTTCGTCTTCACGGTGACCAGATCTATCGTACCATCTGCCTTCAAAGGCGGAGTTTGCAAATGGAAGGCAACCCAGTAGAATTGAGGTAGACGTGTTCTGATGTCGGCATAAAGAAGAAAACCGTGACAAACCGCCTCGAAACTGAGAAATGAGCGCCCTACTTGCTGTTTGATTTCCGCTTCGACGCGACTCTCATCGGTGCTCTTCTACGCTAGCGCTCTCTAGCTGAGCGGCTAGAGGCCTGCGGCGAGTGGCTAGTCTGTCGGCAGGCGTGCCACGTCGATAGCGTCGCGGAAACGGCCATGCTGAGTCGCCGGGGGCATATCCCTTGCTGCGAATTGCGTGACGTTGCGCCCCTTGAGGGTCCGTCTGTCTCTCCGCTAGGCGAGTTTCCCCTTCTAGGATCTTATTGTGGAATCTTCTTTTGAGAATACCTTTGACGTGGGAATAGCCGAGTATGGCCACACAAAAGAAGCAAGCACCAGCGATATGGATGCGCTCTATAAGAGGATTGATTCTCTGAACCGAGCTTCCAATCCATGGCACATGCCAATGCAGAGATTCACTCAAAACTTGCATTTATTCCTTTGCAGAACCACATGGTTACGTGCAATTCGAATATTTGCTTAGCTGGCAATTTTTCTTAGATGACATCTGAACATTCGCAACTGTTGGTGCAATTGGCCTTTAACTGGTTTTCTTGAAAAAAGGTTGGTCATGAAAAGGAACAACCAAACAAAAAACAGCACCATTGCGTGCGTTTAGCGAGGGTCAAGACGTTCTTATGGAATATTCAATCTGCGCAACTAGAATAAGGAGGAACGATTTCTTTGCAAAGAACAAATTAAGAAAAAAAATCAATTTTGTAGCCCCTACCGACATTAGCCTTAGCCTTTTTCACTGGAGAGGAGGATTTGAATCAACACACCAGATCAATTTGGTGGGTCAAAAGCGGGCCATAATGAACTGTGTGTGCCAAATTGACTGCAGTGAAAAGAGAAACAAAAAAAAACCACCGATGATGCCCTTGAACAAAGACTCTCCCTCTTGTCCTGAAATGAGGGATGTGCGCTTCGGACGAGTTATCTGAACTAGCTTGCAATAAATGCCGGCGAATGAAATGAATCATCGTATTTCTTTGCTCCGCCGGCATTTATTGCTGGCTCACGCCAAGCGATTGGAGTTGAGCTCCAGTCGCATATGCACCGATACAAACAAGGAAATATGATTATTGAACTTTTTTGGCGAGTAAAACCAATTGAAAAGCAGGTAGCGTTCTATTCCACACGCGGCGCAGTTTACATGCAAATACCACGCAATCGCGCAAGGACCACGTTGCGAAGGTAACTCGTCCAAGAGCTGCTATTAGTGGCCACAAGCCAGCTTGTAAGACCCTACCGCCGTTGTCGCGCAATTTCAAGCCGCGACTACGGCACATCCGTGCTACGTGTGGGCTACTCTATCCCACCCAATGAATAGATTCTCTTAGACAACTTCTGCTGGAGGTACTTTAAAGGCGGAATTACGAAAAAAAAGCTGCCCATCACAAATCAAGGTACATAGAGGTGGTCGGTGATGCAGGGATGAAGAAAAACCAAAGAAACAACGTAGAACCCAAGAAATGGGGCTCCTCTCCAGTCGTTGATTCCTCAATGGGGCGAGTCCCATCGGTGCTGGCGTTGTCAAAGTCTGACTGCTGAACGGTTACTAACCGCAGCTACCAAGATTGAAGAATTGCATGATTACGATTGCTTTCCAGAATTTTTTAGTAATTCTTTTATAATTGTGATATCAAAGCAACAGCCTTTGAAATAAAAAGGCGACAAGTCTGAAGTTTACTCGATTCTTGATCTTTTGAACTTGCAGTTTTTGCCATCGAAGCTCACAGAACCGGTTCTGAAGGGCGGTGGTCTGTTGCAACATATATTTCGTTAGAAAACCGAGAATGCAGAACAGGCTCTATCCCGATGAGTAACAGTGCAACAGATTATCAGACTATGATCAGAGAATAATCATTACCGACTGATCACCAAGTGAAAGTCACACCTCAACCCAACATACACAACATTCTCAGAAATGTCACAGCCATGTTAGCAGGCAAACGACTAGAAAATTTCACGACAACTCGTCCAATCGCCCAGTCGACCAGTCTGAGGGGGTCTTGAAATGGCTAGCTTAGCTTAAACATTAATCAGTAAGTTGAAAAGTTTACGTTAAATTCACATCCGTGGACGAAATCTGATATATTCAAAGGATAGGGTTTAAGGAATCAGGCTAATCAATCACTTCTGTGAATAAGGCACACATCCCATTCACTATCACAGTGGCATTTGTGTAAAACCCAGATGTACCTTTATTGGAGACCATATTTGGGATGCTACCAAGACACGGCCCAATCAGGCTCTAGAAAACTGTCGCCGGCCAACCAGCATTTTTCGCCACCGGACAGACGCCAGCAGACTAGAAAAGAAACGAGTCTAGAATCTTTTTCGGATCTTATGAGGCACTCCAAAATTGGAGTATAGACATATTTCAAAAGGCAGATTCAGCTGGAAGTCATTTAGGCAGTCTTCGAAAAGGCTAATAGCATAAAAAAGGTATTTAGATGCTAGTAAAAGGCTGAGCTAACGGGTTTGCCAGCACTACGGGAGCGATCAAATGAAGCCGATGTGATACGGTGACGACGATAAACGTTACAGTGTATGTGGTGGTGGTTAATGTGCGAGTTCTGTGAGCGCCCCATAAGAACCAGTCTGTGTTGATGTCGCGCTCCGTCCAAGTTACACCATCGCCGCCACCAACACGATTCCCTTACATCTCGATCCGATTCTCATGCAGACAGTGCGAGAGAGAGAAACGGTCATGGCAATCATCATCGCAACCATCAACAAACACCTTGTAACACATTCACCCTGTGACATGTCTTAGCTCAAATTTCATCATCAAATTTGCAGGCAGTTTTCATGGTGGCCTGGTTACGGTACTCAAATATGAAAATAAGAAGGCAACTTGTAGAGCGACTGAAAAGCAAAAGCGCGCGAAAATCGCCACTATTTTTAGAAAACTGGTGTGGTTTTCAAAAAACTTTCGTTATATTTACTAAGCTTCATGAATAAAAATTTCGAGAATGAATGATAGAATATCGAACTAGAAAACTCCAAGCCAAGAACATGACAATTACTCTCAAAGCATATTTTAAGAAGTCAGTAAACGATCCAGATAAGTAAATCGCTCAGCGAACAATTAATTGCGCAACGAGTTTCTCAAAAATCGCCTATACTGGGCGGACGTAAAATGTTAAATTCCAGAGAAACTTCGAATCTGACTAGTGATTGCTTTTTGATTCTGTTTGGAATCAATAATACACTAGCGAGCAAAGAACAACGTCTGTTAGGTTGGAAAGGAAGTCCTGCAACATTTTTTCTTGAATTATTTTTTTCTGAAAAATTCATAGGTAACATTCATAATCATCAAATGGTAGAGCATTCCTCAGGCTTCCATCCACTGCTTGGAAATAGGCGTTGCAATCAATAGTTATCCAAGAAAGTCCAAAAACCTTTACCACTCGTCAGTGTGCACTCTGAGTCATTTGTATACAAATATCCCCATAACTATGAATTTGTGTCAACGACCAGTACTACATATCTGCAATAGCTTCAGCGAGAACCACTACAGCGTGTTGCACCTACATATACCCATATCAGCGCTTTCAATCCCTTGATATTTCCATAAGGGGCCAGCAGCTCCTCGCATTCTTCATTACAGGTAGAGCTGCTACAGAAGCTCGGCTACAAATTTTTCGATGTGGGCACCAAAGTGAAGGTAAAGTTCCATGCTGCAAAACTTCAGACGTCGGCCGAGGCAGCTCGCCAGCTCTCTGACCTCTTGTAAGCTATTGAATAGACCACCCATCATCAATTTTGAATTGAAATCGAAGATGTGACCATTTTTAAAAGGGATTAGTCATAGGACTCACGAGGGATGGATGGTAGGTCAAAGTGGCCGTTAAAAATGACATATATACCGCCTGATGCGTCTTCGAACGCTGATTCCAAATCTGCCATCCGAATCTGCTAAACGACGCTGTGTACAAAATTATGAAGGTTTTTTTCCGCGCAATTAGTGTGGTGGCCTAACGGTTAAAGAGGTGGGTTTGCACGATCGACGCCAGGGGATCGGATCCGCCCACCTAATTTTCTTTGCTTTTCTCCTAGCACGTTGATAAGGGATAGATTGCCGTATTTTGACGAACTTTGTCTTGAATATTTTGACTTTTGTACTGCGGCACTCTAGCGTACGCAACACACGAACGAAGCGTTTTTTCGCCGAGAAAGTGTGACCATTGTCTTCAGGAGGTCGAATTACCCCCTGTGACGCTTTCCTAGTCAAATCGAAAATTCGATCTCATCATCGAAAAAGCGTTGGCAACAATGGGTAGTACAGCCCACTAGAAGCTGATGCTTTCTGCACCACCCACGAGTACAACTTCGTGGGCAGGAGGTTTCTGATCGTTGTATTCTCATGTGCACAGGCAATAGAACCCCTATCATGAAAATAAACCCCATCTTTGCCGCGTTGTCGGAACCTCTTCCTGGCATTGGCCGCTCCCCCAAGTCTACCGCGTCCCAGCACAGCACTTTTTCGATGTGGAAGTGAAAATTCCAATATCCCTAGCAATGTGTTCCCAGATGTATTTAGAGCTTCTGAATACGAATATCGCACTAGTTTGACCCGAAAACGCCTAGTGAGTGCGTTATGGGGCTAATTCTTAAGTCCACGTTAGAGTCACTCACCGCTGCAAGAGGTAGAATATGGGGTTATCATGCTCAATGGTTATAAACCTTGCCTCAGCATGCCATTTAACCCTGTTTACAGATTTTCGGTAGTTTTAGAGGATTCAAACCCTTTACCCAGCAGACACAAGTCCTTCAACGTACCCACTGGGCCACCGGTCCACATCTTGGGTGTGCTTGCGCATCATATTCCTGCTGAACTCGAGTTTGCACCGTATCACACCAAGTCTGAAGTTCTGTTTAGA
>KZ347908.1:10097-27981 GCA_002352805.1 Teladorsagia circumcincta | reverse complement strand
GGTGGTCACCCGCTACTGGCGGGCGTAGCATGCACGAAAGTGGGCGGGGTTCCCCACAAAAATTTACGGCTCAATTGCGGTCCCTACAAGGTCTCATAATTCAGCTCCGGTAATACATAGAAACTTGCGAAAATGTGGTAGCGAACAGCGGAGGGCAGGTGGCCACCCGCTACTGGCGGGCGGAGCATGCACGAAAGTGGGCGGAGTTTGCCACGAAAATTAACAGCCCGATTGCGGTTCCTACAACATCTCATAGTTCGGCTCCCAGATGACTGAGAGACCGGAAAAAATGGGGATAGAGGTCCGGGGAGGAGGGGAGCTCCAATTTCTATGCCGGGTTGGCATGAACCGAAGTAAGCGGAGTTCGCTACCAGGCTTATAAATCGGTTCCAGAAGTCCCGGAGACCGGTCAAAGTAGAGAGGAGGTTGGCGGAGGAAAGGGGATCGACCTGTCGGAGGGCGGAGCATGCTCGAGTGAGGGCGAAGTTATTCGCAAAACCTTATAACTCGGTTTCAAGGAGTCTCCTGGAGGCTGGGAAAAAGGTGGGAAGAGCCCGAAAAGGGAACAGAGTTCAGAAGGTATTGCTAGGTAGGGCGTGCGCCGAAGTATTCGCAGTTTACTACCTATCACTATAGGTAGGTTCAAAGAGGGCTCAGATGTCGGGGAAAAGTGGATAGGTGGGAAGGGTTGACGAAGGGATGGATCAAATTTATTAGTGGGCGCCACCGAGGTCGGCTGAGTCTGGCGCGTAATATTAGAGGTAGATTTAAAGAAGGCCCAGAGTTCAAGAAAAAGTGGATAAAGTTTGGTGAAGAAATAGGGTAAAATTCCATGCGTAGGCGCCTCCGGGGTGGGCGGATTCTGCCACGATGAACTATAGAAAAAAAGATGGCCCTGTTTCATACTATTGCATACCCTGTGATGCACGCGAATGCGTGCGCAGCTAAACTGGTAAAGACAATAATGTCATAATGTTCAGAAGCAACATTTCAACTAAAGTTGAAGAAGTCCCACTGTAATAAACAGAATAGTTTAGATAGTATAATAGAGAAAAGCTATCATTCAAAAACTGACAGCATATCTGAACTTTCCATTTCTCACTATCTGATGTACTTTGATGAGCATGAACTGAAGTCCATTTCTTTAGACTGACTGAAAAATTCTATTGCAGTCAACAGTGCCTTTTCCGAAAGATGGTCTTCCATCGGTGCTGAATTTGTTCGAGTTGAATGTCGCAGGCAACGTTATGTTCAGAATTTGTGCATGTTTGCCAGTTGCAGTCAGGCTCTTCATTGTGCACTGCAGAAGGTGTGTCTTGTAAAACTTCCTCTCGTATGAACAAGAAGAATGGGGTGGTCCGAGCCCACATCCTCGGTCTCCTTCCTTCAGCCCTTTAATTGTGAAGCCGAAGTGAAGGTTAGTAATCTCACTAATCAGCGATTTTTAGGGAGCTGATTCGAGCCGATTTTGTTTCTTCATCAGTCGTACATAACCTAATGAATGAGGCAATATTCGCATTGTCGGTAGTGGAGTTTTTCACGATGGCCGTATTTAGCGTTGTTACTATTCGGAAGGACTCTGTCGGTTTGTTATTCGAGCTCAGAACTGTTGTGCTCTCATCTTACCAGGAAAGTCTTTCAAGAAATGCCCAGCTTTCCCAAACGGTTTTCTTCATGCTGTAGGGGTGCGTGCAGGGATCCCAGAAATGCAGTTCATTTTCCTGAGCGGCCCTCTGGATGCCTAAAAAGGGATGGAAAAGCTCAATCGGCCATCCTTTCTTGCACTAATTTTCGGTAAAAACCTACTCGTATGGGTTACTAATGGTCCTGACTGCAGCAAGGATCCCCCACTAGCCGCGGGTACCATCTAGCGAGATCGTGCAAGCGCCAGTCGAAAATGCAAACAAATGTCGCCACGTGGATTTGAACCACGGACCACTTCGTCATCACTTTTTGGCATTCAGAGGGGCGCACAGGAAAAATAATTTTTAGTTCTGTGTTCCGCGCACGTACCCCTTGATCATGTAAGAAACCGTTTTGAGAAAGCTGGACGTCTCCTGGAAGACCTTCCTCGTCAGAGAAGAGACTGCGAACGGTCTGTACCTGTAGTATGTTTTAGTACTGAATCGATACTGCAAAGTTACATTCGCTATAGCAGCCTCCGCGAATATGCTGATTACCTCTGCTGTCATGGTCGCTCACAAAAGATCCAACACAAAGGTGAATTAGGCGAGGTTACCAATTTTGAGTCACTGTGAACCTAGCATACACTGAAATTTACCTTAATAATATTGCTTTTGTAGTAGACTCAAGAGTAATGTGAATGTGTTCAGAGACTCGATTCGATCTCGATGGTGATAAAGGCCGTTTCCACGATGGCCTTTTGTTACGTTTCACCACAGTACTTTCAGCGTCATCACGCCAACATCTCGTTCCAAATGTGTCATTCATACTGTGAGTTGCTCGAGAACGAACAAAAGGTTTCTCAAACTAGACAAGTATCACAATCACGTCGTCTTTCGCTAGAGAACCCTGTTTCAAATATGTCGCTTCTATGGATGTGCGAGCATGGGACACTGAAAAGTCTCATCTCCCCTGAGCTGTTCTTTGATTCTGGAAATGTGGAGCATTATCAAATTGAATATTCTACAGTGCGTTTCAAAAGTATGTGCACACCTCGAAATTTTTCATTTCAAGGGTAACTAAGAACCTACCGTAACGAAACTATTCTCAAACGATTCCTTGTAGTCGATAGCCTATACAGGGAAGTTGGGCAGATAATATCGCTGTACCTTCGAATTTTTTTCAGATGGAATATTTTTCCGTGTTTCAAAAGTATGTGCACACTTGGAACGGATCAGATTTTGGCGCTGACATCTAGACCGGTTTCGGTCAAAATTTAGTGCTTTCACTTCGTCGTAATGCCTACTAGTGACAGACTTCTTCCTGAATACGAACAAGCTCAGGCTAGGGCTCTGCATGATACTAAATGTTCCATTCGCGAGATCGCACGACAACTTGTTCGTTCTCCTTCACGCATTGGAAAATTCGTCCGGTACCCCGACGGTTATACTCAGCACACTCTCCGGGCCATCCACGATCCTTGACTGCTCAGAACAAAAAAGAGAAGCCTGCATTTTGTCCAATTTTTCAATGTCTGTCAGAGGTCACATGGGTTTACCAGCCTTGAGAACGACCACGTAGGGCCTCATCCGCTCAGATGAATACACCATTCGATAGATGCTGAGGAAAGCTGCTCACTGCAAGGCTCAACACAACTTGGCAAGATTGGAGCCTGCTTGCGAAAACGTGGCAACATAGGATAGGACATGGGGACAGAACACCGTTTTTCGAAAATTTCCTATTTTCAGAACGAACAACTTTTTGGGAACATTTTCCTTTTGGGCAATCTTAACTCATGAAAAGAGTTCGATATTGACGGGCCGGGTGGATTTCGTCACTTCTGGAGATGCTTGACGGTTAAGCGCCCACGTTCTCGAGAAGGAATTTCTGAGGAGGTCCCGTTGACGGTCTGCGCCGTCTTCGCAAGCAACGCAAAGTTGGAACCGGCCTTCACATCATTGCGCGTGAACAGTGGGGATCACCAAAAAGTGCTTCAATATCACCTCTCGTCTTTTCTTAGACTACCGCTGCGAAAGTGCCCGAAAATTCTTTTTTTCGCAACAGGAGAACGCGTCCGTCAATGCCTCGCAATCTTCCAAAGAATTGGTCCAATGAAATGGTGCTGGAGCAATAGAATACCTTGTGTGGTCTCTTCACTGCAACCCTATAGGGAATCCTTGTGTGAAAAGTTTACTTTAATAATCGTCAATACAAAACCGTGGATGAACTTTAGGCGGCTGTAACGGCTACTTAGGCCGAGATCGACTGAGCAGCTATCGCGAACGTGGTTCAGATTATGCCACGCAGGATGCTCGACCTAATCAGAAACTAAGGAGGCCCTATCGATTTCTGATCTCGGTTATATTTTTGTTTTTTGCCAAGTGTGCACATACTTTTGAAACAAAGAAAGAATTTTTCTGTAATAAATAATTGTGTTAGCAGCCACGATGTTTTCTCAGAGAAAGTGTTCGTAGGTTATCTATCGCACACAAGGAATTGAATGATAAAGGTCACAGGTTACAGAAAGCAATGGTATTCCCAAAAAAACAAAATGTTGGGTGTGCACATACTTTTGAAACGCACTGTAGCAGTGCAATGTGCAATATATACGATCTCACCGTTAGGGGACTGAGGGGATCTGAACCTGAGACAGGGTATAATGGGTTTGTTTATTTTCCGCCTGGTGGTTCGGGTCTTTCCACTTTTCTTAGGGTCTATAGCTCGACATAAATAGAAGCCGGCGCCAGAGTGGTTACTATCATTGTGATTGGGGCCATGGATAACCTTCAATGCCAAACCCAACACGCAGGTGGAGACTGACAAGAAAAGGATCTCACGTCGCCGTGGCCTTCAGGAAGACATATTTGGCTAGACTGATCCCAAAGCGACCCTTCGAATCTGCTGAAAGCTTTCCCGAACAAGGATATAAAGCCGAAGAGCTCAACGGTAGCGGTCCGTGCTCTCAGGTGAGGGCTCGTAGGATCGGTCCCTTTGTGAGTTCGTCCCTTTGCCTTTGTCTGCGGCATTTCCAAAAGTCTGTTTATCACAGTTTCATTCACACTTTATTTCAACACCTCTTGTCTCAAACTGCCTGCAAGAGTTTCCGAGCAGTTGCTAACATTTCTAGTCACTGTTCTCAGTCAGCTTTTCTGTTTTTTGGTCCAAATTTCAGATTTTACTGAAAATTGCTCCATGGGGTAATTTGACGCTCGGGCAGCATATATCACAATTTTTTGCGCGAGAATGTTTGGCACGCGCGCTGCGGGCGCCATAGGTAGCCATGCGGTAACGCTGACCGGACCTGTCAGCAACTGGTGCCAAACTTTGCAGGTTTAGGTCAAGTGTTGATGAAATAAGTGTATAGCAATCTTTTCAATAATGCTGCAGCCAAAAGCGAGGAAGGAACATACAAGTGAATCGAGCTTACCAGCCTTTACCTACGAGCTCTGCTCACTACCGCTAAACTGTTCGGTTTCATAACTTTGTTCGGACTTCGCTTAGCAGGTTTGAGATCAGGATTCGAAGGCAGCGTAGAGATATGCATCTCTCCTCGACGAACTGGGATCTTTTTGTGAGAGGACAATGGATGACAAAGTCGCAACTCTCCCTATTCGTCAGGGGCTGCTTGGCAGGTTGCTCATCGCTTCCACTGATCGGGCTAGATCGAGAGCTAAATGTACTTAACGACCGCGATACGTTCTCATGTCCGCTACGAGGAAAAAGTTTGACTGCCGGATTACTCATCGAGCGAATATATAGGGCGGGCGAAAATTATGGTAATCGCGAGTGCACGCCGTCAACCACCATTTTTCCGAATGTCTTTATTTTCCTCTTCCCTTGAGCACACTATGATAAGGACAGTGTCTCGTTCCTCTTGAAACCAAATATTATACAGTTCTCAAAGTATGCCAATCCTCAAATTGAACCGACAGGGTCTCTGGCACGCCACATCTAGCGACAATTGAACGTAACACTGAAGCTCTTATGGGTATCGGTTTAACCCCAATAAGGTAGAGAAGTACCTGATTGTGAGATAGAAGAGGACATTTGAAGGTTAAAGTTATCACCAGGGCAAGTATCGCATGCAGAAACTCGTCTTTTCCTCGCGACTTTCGCAATTTAAAAAATTGATGTAAAAGACCATTAAGACGGTCATAAGATCCAATGTCGCTCATGGACAAGATGTCATTTGAGTTAAATTTATGAACGTGTCAATAAGACAATGCACCAAGTGGTAACGCAGAAATCCTGTAGAGTGGGATTTTCGAGCTCATAGTCTTCTTATAACTATTGCCTACATACTTGTAAGAACCAGTGAATCCAGGTGAATTGTCTGCATTGTAAACCTGGAAGCAAGAGCAAGATCGAAACTCCACAAAAGTCTGATTCCCGAAGAGAGCACAACAAAAAACTCGTAATCGCTTTGACGTGCCTCACCTGCATACCACCCTGCGCACCTTCCCTCCTCAACTAGGGCTTCTATTAATGCAATAATTGACAGGTTTGAGCCTATCTTTGCTCTGTCATACTGGCGGCCAACTCGTTTTTGAAGTTTATTTGTTTCACTAGGCCAATTTTCGTTTTTGGTGATGTAATGTTTTGCATACCATGGGGCCCATCATGTACTACGTACCAGCTCGGCGCGCAAAATGCGGAGCTTGTCCCTGAACAATGCACCGGCATGAATTGTTATACTATACTCATGATCACATTTCTGTCGTTAGCTCAAAGTTTTTATTCAGTGTGAACCTTCTACTGTAGGCGTTATTCAGTGGCCTGATCAAGATAATGAACTTCGTTGTCGAAGCTAACCTCAATTGGCCTTGGAGGTGAATTTCACGATGAAAAGGCAGCTCTTCAGATTCAAGAAAGTGGTGGTCCCTGGTGCAGAATGAAGAAAAACCATGAGAAACGGGCTAGAATCCGGAAACTGGGACCCCTTCATTGTCGTTGAGGTTTCCGGATTGGTGCTGCCCTCTACAACGCTTAAAGGCAGCTCCGCGATAAAATGGGTGTGGAAAGGGGGTGGGCGCTTAACACTTTTCTTGCATCACCAAAAGGGTCAGATCTCGTACAATGACCGTAATAATGACGCTGCCACAACGCGATTGCGCTCTTATTGCGGCGACAGCATGGCAGCCGACAGCGGAAGGCAGGGCTTGCGAGCCAAGGTGCGCATTGCGGATCGAGCGAGCTTCTACTGCATTTGTCCCATTTTTAAGCCGCGAAAGGGGGGGGGGCACCAACCCTGGTCCACCTTTCTACTACTCTAGGGGGTGGAACAAGTGGGCGTGCCTAATCCCAGAGCCTTCAAGCTTTCTCTGCTACACGCTGCAGGGTCATACAGCAAATGGAGGCGTGCCGCGTCGGTCCACATCCTTAGAGGGTTCGCTTGCTCCGCTCTCACTAGGTGAGTTTCGCCTTCTTCGACCTATCCTGGAAACCTCCTTCAATCTGTACACGCTATTGTGAAATGTAGAAAATGTGAGACTGCGGTAATTGAACCATAAACAGGGTTTTGCCCCCAGTGCCGCTCAGAAATGATAAAAGGGTCTTTGAGCCTGTACGTGCTTCGAATATGCAAAAGATGTTCTGCAAAAGTGCTTCTAGCTCTTGTCTATCTTAGAAAACGGAATGTGTATGCAGTTACGAAAGGTAATAGGGTAATATAGGGTTCAAAAATGAGACAGAGAATTGAACCAGCAACGATTTTACCGTTTTCTGTGGAAACTGTGTTGCAGTGCCAAGAATCTACGCTATGATGGAATATGTGATGATCACTGCCTACGGTGCCTTTCATCTGACATCGCTTATTGACATCCGGCACATCTCTTTCCTCTGCTATCCAAGGACTTGCTCCGGTGAATGCGAACCGCTTGATCCGAAGAACTTCGTAGAAGGGGCGAAATTCGAGCATTGTCGTGCTTTTGAGTATCAACAACGACGAGCTCTGCAGTATGAAACGATTGAACGTCTCTGAGATCTCTAAATTTTGGACTATTTATTGTAAATTGTAGTTCTGTGTTGCTTTGCTCTGTTTGTTACATTGTGCTACGTTTCATGCTCAGGATATTCCACTGGAGGGATTTTGTTCCGATATTCTACGGCTTTTCGGCTAACCTCAACAGAATTTTATCGTTCCTATTACAATAATATAATGTTATACATGGAATTAAATTCCTCTTGATATTCGATTCATTCCTGAGTTCCGCAACCTCGTGCTTTCACTTTGTTTGATATGTACGTAGTCTTAACGTTGTTGTGTGCGGATGTCACCCAAATAAATAATTGAGGAGTATCACCTGTTCAACTCTTCCTTCTAATCACTAACTGAAGCCCTAGGAGTGGCCTACAGTCAGTGTTGCCATGCAAGGAATAGATTGTGTTAGGTTGTCGGAAAAGTCTTTGGCCATTTGTCAATTTTTTTCAAATCCACTTTTCTTCCTTAGCCCAGTCATCAATCTTCAATCATATGCCCCATCGTAATCGCCAACACATTGTCTTTCAGCAGGTTACTTGTGGATGCCATTTGCTTAGAAATCCTTAGCTTTCGAGGCAAAAAACTTGAAGAAGTTCATTTTCGAGTAGCCCCAATCATGATGTTCTTCCTCTTTTAATTGGATCAACTGCAATAAAAGCAGACGGCATCGGCCGGACTTGCTGAACACAACTGAACACAACAGAATGCACCATAAGGGGTTTTGAGACTTCTGCTGGACTTTCTTCAAAATCCCTTGACGGCCGCTGCCTGAATGAAGTGAACTTTTTAATGTTTTCCAAGCATAGTGCCGAAGATCCCATCCGCTTGCCCACATTATCGAAGTACAACAGCAAGGCAGCTCGCTGGCATGAGCTGTCGATTAACGAATCGCTTGCAGCTCAACCAACTTTAAAAGTTGCCTCCAAAGTTACAGTGCTGGAACCGATGTCGGAATCTTTGATTCTACGCGTCCGAGCCAGTGGCGCTTTTGGCTGTGGTCTGCTTGAAGGACCCACTCTGCTACCACCAACAAATTAGTCGGATCAAACAAGATACTGACGGTAAATCAAAATGTTCATGCAAAATCTTAAAACTTCTGAAGGCGGTTTAACCGAGACCACGAAATCTCGTATTGCCATAATTTCTCTTCTTTTTGACGAGCTATTGAGGAGTGGCTATTGCCTTCTGATAACTGTGGAAAAGCTGTGTCAGCTACCATGCGTTGCACCAGAGCACCAGAGACTGTTTCCAAACAGTTTCAAAAGACACCCGTCACTTAGTGTGACAAGCCGACTAACTTTGATCTTTTTCTCGAGTTTCTCGACATTGGCAACCAAATGTTTGCCATGCCGTTAAAGACCCTCTGGAGGTCCATCGCAAGGCGTAGAGATCTTGCCGCATCGTTTCCACTGACGCCTTTTCTGGGCTTTAGAATCAAGAGTGGCCAAACATGCTTCCAATCAAAGTTGATTTTCTCAGCCAAATCGCTGCAAAATCCCTCGGCAGAAATACGCTGACGAGACCATTGACTAAGGTTTACATGCGCATTACAAATAGCTGACTTCCGACAACCTAATATATCGTAAAGTCAGTTAGCATTTGGAGTGATGCAACACCCCAAAAATGCACAAAAGTTGGTTAATTACATCCAATACATCCAAGCAAACACCAGTACACACAACTAAACGACCGCGGACACAACGCAGGTACATATTACCTCACGTGGTCAAAAATGCTCAAGGGGTTGGTCTGGCGACAACAGGTCCCGAAGCGTTGCTCCGCAGAGATGTTTGACAACCACATATTAGCTAAAGCGCTAGATGCACCTAAAACACAGCACTCGTCCTCTGATTTCTTCTAACATCTTTCTCTGTTCGAGAGATGAAAAGTGTAAAAGGAAAAGGATCAGGCGTTCGGCTCTTTGGGACGCCAGGAATTCCACCTATTCGAAGCTAAAAGTACTTAAATATAGAGTCATTTCTAATTTTACCACATATATTAGCGCGCATCACCACAGCTGGTCATGACAAATCAGTCTGAGGGGTCAGCTGTGAAATTGTGAAGGCAATCAGAAGTAGCGGATTCCATCAGCAAATCCCAACTACGACGGAAGAAAATGAGTGAAGTATAAGCACCCACTCTCTTCTTGATCTCTTGGTTTAGTAGAGAGTGGTGATTTCTTTCTATTTCATTTTAGCCAGGGATCGTGTTTCCCACGCCATGACACTGTGCCTTAGCAGATTCGGTTGAGACAGTCCTTCATACACAATACCCCGTTCTGACATCATCAGTGTAGGAGCAAAGCCTAAATGGGCATGCGATCGTGTTCGAAGTACAATGCAGAAATCCACACACTCATGCGACGCCGGCTCGTGAGGCATGGTAGGTATGGGCTGCCAGCCAACGGCGGCCGCGAACCTTATACTGCAATTTGGCGCTAGCATGACGTCTTCTTTTCTTCTTTGGCGTTTGTCCCGCGCGGTGGCGGGATACGCTTTTGTGATATGCTGACGCCACTTTTCCCAGTTTAGTGCTCGGTCTTGGTGAATGTCAACGACTTGCAGCGTAGTCAAGCCTTGGCAGCGTATCAAGCCAGCGCTGCTTATGACAACCCTTTGCGGAGATTCAACCAGAAACATAACGGGTAAGAACGATTTGCTTTGTTCGCACTGAACTACTGGAAGTACAACCGAACATAGCGATCGGTATACTCACGTCATTGCTGTTAAAAAATAAATTTTCAAAATATTGCGTGATGAAACTCACAATTCACTGTCGCAGGTGTGAGATAATGTCTTGGCAAGAATACAGAATGCACTGAAGGGGTGGTAACTTTCTCAGTTCCGCCCCTTCAGCGCATCCATGCTGCCAGCTTGACTCACTGTAAGAAAACGAGAGATGGGAAGGACCAGAAGCCGCTATAACGGCAAAGGAGCGCATTCGGATTCATATGATAGCATCTATGGCCGCCTCCGTTGATTCAAACGCTGCTGCCGATGAGCTATATTCTATACAAAGTCTGCACGATTTCATTGAATTCAGACAGCACTAACCTGTTGATGCTGGAAATTCGTTCGCATTCAAAACAAAATTTTTTGCATTTACATTCCATGAATTCCAGCGAGACATCTTTATTCTAATTACTGGAACAGATGCATTTATCCATTATTCCGCTTTCCTGAACAACTTCAGTGGTATTCGGAGTACGAGCTGACTCTTCAAGTTCTATGAAAGACTTCGAAGCACTAAATTTGCTCTTGACGGCCTCAATGGCTTCTTTGATCATTTGTAAGGCTTCTGCAACAAAAACCTTGTTTTGAACATTTATTTCTGCTGCTGTTCTTTAACAGAACCATCTTTCCATCTTTTTTGTTTTTCCCTTCAGGGGAATCTCCAGTGAACGTTTCATCGATTTTCCTCATTTAGCGCTCAGCTCCGTTGATTAGTTCGCTACATAAAGCAGAGTTGCCTATCGTGCCACAATTCTGCTACGAAACGAGGTGCTCGTTAGGAGGGGAACATTGGGTGAAGATTTCATTCCAACCGTAAACTTCGGCCACTTACCCTTCGCAATCATTTTTATCCAAAAATTCCATCACTTCAGCGTACGGCCATTCTCTTCCCTGCTACTGACCCAGTGGTCATCACTGTTTTCCTTATAGTATCCTTCCGATTCTTCCATATTGTTCGCAACTCGTCCACTGAAAAAATTACTGGGGCATCAGTTCCACGCTCCTAAAAAGCGGATTTGAACAAGGTACTTCCTGCAGCGAACGTGAGCATGTGTATTCATCGCATTGCATAGCTCGCAAAACACGTCCCCATGCATTTTTTCCTGTCTGCCAAACTCATCTGATCTCACATTTCAAATGCTGGGCTCATCTTCTACTAATTGAATGAACCTTGCCCGAAATGGTTCGGCAATTTCAATTCTGAATTCAATGGAATCTTCATATCCGCTCCATAATTTTAGTCACTGAAGCAGAGCATCCTTGAGGTCAAACATTCAAAAACCTTTTGAACAAGGTAAACAGTGCTGTGATGGTTTCCAGATTATAAAAGGAAAAATGAACAGAAAGAGCCTGAATTACTTTAGACAAGTTAATGACGTGCGTCGCATGCGCTGCATTTGCAAGCACTTCTCTAGCTGTGGTTTTGGAAATAGTTCCCCATGCTGAAGTTATCACAACGATTCTAGTTCGCCCCAAAAGAGAATCAATCTCTGCTTTGACTGACTAACTTTGAAGGAATCGATCGAGTTCTTTCAGACTGGGTTAGCCTGTGTGGAGCTCGAACATAGTTCCACACATGCCTCACCAGTTTGATATGAACTCATCTGCGACGAGGAGGGAACAGGAATGAAAAACACAATAATATACAAAAGAACGAATCAAAATAATGGAGGCGCCCAGTTCACCATAAAGTGGTTGCAATAGCGCGCCATAATTGATCGACTTCTTGTGCGTTGCGGCGCGCGCACGTTTTATCGCCAGATCGCCAATTTGCTAGCTTTTTTGCGTTCGCTCGGGCGTCATATTGTTTTATCATCAACCACATTTACCGCGATGCATGAATGGAGCCATGGCCCCAGGCGGATCCCTCCCCCTGAGGCCATGGCTCCTCCCTCAGTTTGGGGGAAATTAGGCGGGATTTGCTGCGGGACCCGCCCACGACCGCTCCTTTGACGGCACGATTCAGGACCTACCAAAGTATTTTTATTTTTATTTTTTTACTTTTTATTATTTTTTTGAAGATGAATGCGCATATGTGAAATGCAAAATCGGTAGGCCGAAAATAAACCCCTCTTCCTTACAGTGGAGCAAGAGGCTGGCTTAAGGTGAAGACATATCTGAACAAGTTTCGCACTTCCCTACCACTGCTGGCTGCGTGATAGCAGTTGATACGGCAACCAAAGCTGCGCCCTGTGAAAGCCACGCACCACTTCCGGAGAGGGCGCTCACAGCTCACGTCGTCGAGTTAAACTTGGAGCGTTGTTACCGCGCGGTTTCGAGCCACGACCGCGGCATCAACTCTATGGTTGCAGGTCCTGCCATAGTATTTACGTAGCGAGCTCCTGACTACCTAATACTGATTGGTGCCCTTGAGGCATGGGTCAGGAAAGTTCTTCAGGGATTTCGTGATGTCCCACAGATATTTGGATTGCGTCATGCTCTCATGTGTGTTTCATGGAGGTCTGCTTTTTCATTTCCTGAACAACTTCCTTTTCATCCCACGGTTCTTAGAGGGCGTTTATTTCTCGGCATTTTGCGACCGCTTTTGTCTCGCTGTTTCATTGTAAATATGTTCTTTTCCTATTCCCCACTCGCACTGTAACTTTTGTTTTTGGTCGCTCACTGCTTGGCATATTGCCCTTACTCATATTTGTTTCATACTAAGTACGTTTTGTTTGGTTCCTCACTCGCATTTTTTTTCATGCGGCCCTACTTTCAGGTCGCCCACTCCTCGACGTCTTGCCCCATTCTGGTTTCGCGGATTCAATGCGAAGTATGTGCTTCTTCAGTCCTCACCCACATTTCTTTCATGCATCTTTTCTTTCACTTCGCTCATTTCTCAGCATTTTGCTCCCATTCCTGTCTTAAGGCCTCATTCTGAGGTATGTTGTTCAGCTACACGCTGGCCCCATATAAGTTTAAGTTCTAGATTGTGATGATGCGTGTGCCTTCTCATCTTTCCAATCAGATTATTGATTCAGGATGAAAGGATCGCTCACTAAACTTGACTTCTGAAGGTAGTCGGCAATATCGCATCTCTCGGCTCAGATCTTTGTCAGTAAGATGCTCAGAAATGGCTATCTCTTGATTTTCTCAGATTTCCGTCTGTGTAATTAGTTGGTCGTGACGTGACATGTATAATAATTGTGAAATCAAGAATTGGGCAAATGAAGGTTAACGTAAAAGTTTATCGCTAATCATAGGAAATAGACATTTCATTCCCTGGTTATGCGACACCTTTCATATCAGCGAATGACAGATTGCCGATTTTCCCCACTAGATAGCGCATTTCTTCGATGATAAACATCGTTTTTATTGGAAGTCTGCGAATTTCAAGAGATGTCTACCCACTTCGCACACACATAGTGAACAGTCGCAGAAAAGGGGAAGTTATTATTTGAATGTTGAGTTCAAATATGCACGTGAACTTTCAAGTTATGATTTAAATGTGCTGTCACTTATGTTGCGGCCTGATATGTTTTCAAGTTCGTAATGTTGTATTCTAGTCGTGTCACATATAGAACAGTAAAGTGATTTATGAGCTGATTACATATAATCGACGTTTTTTGGATTAATGAAGTAATTTTGTGAAATAAATAGGGTCTGAGGGGTTTACGTTCAGGAGAAATGGAACTCTATGAATTTTGCGATCTGGTGCGGAAGCACGGAAAGTATCCGTGCCACGTATCTTTCGAGACAGAGCGTGCCCCTGTGAGACCTTAACTAACCCGAAATTCAAGAAGGCCATCGGTTTTCCCGTTACATTTTTCTCAGATTATGCGAGGTGGTGGCATCAGGCTTTGAGCACCTTCAAACGAGATGGTTTAACTTGAAGGTGGCTGACCAAGTGGCCTTGGTCATACACCTATTGTGGTGCAAAGGAATGAGGCGCTGATTGCGGGCTGCAGTCAGCCAACTGTGTCTCGAGTGTTGGTAGCTTTCGTCAAAGCTGTTAATCGAAAGGCTGGCAAGTATACAGGGTGGCTGAAAAGTATAGGACGCCATGTTTCCAAATTTAGAAATTAAGAAGGAGAATCGATTCACAAACCAACTTTGCAGAAGGATAGAGCTGAACCATGTGATCACTTATGGTGAGGACAAAAGATGCTCTAAGTTTGGCAGTTGCTCTGACAGAGGCCTTCTGACGTCGAACAACAGACTTAGCAGTGCGCCGCAGGTAACCAACAGCGATGTCCTATCACTTTTCCGAAATGTGAACATCAGAACATCCACCTGTTGTGGGAGTCTTCTGAGTTCTTTCTCTCTAAAACTTCCTAATGAAGAAGAGCAGAGGCTTGAAAGGCTGGGAGGAAGAAGGCCATAATTTCCTGCTTCTGTGGCCGGGGAAGTGTGCGTCCAGTACAGCTTCGACGGATTTAGAAGCATATCGAGGAGCCAAACTCCAGTGTAAAGCAAACGCTCATTGAGCTGATTGCTCATGGATCCAGAACAACGTCCCTTCTCTCAACGTCGTCTTCTATGAGACCTTCGAGTTAAATCAGCATTTTCTGAAGATGACTACCGATGTAGTTTCACTTTCGGATGGGATTCTCTCCTAAACTATTACACTCTCGGGAGAGAGGCTGTTATTAATCGAGCATTATCTCGAAGACTTGTACTCACTTTTTGCCAACAATTGCTTTTGAGTTGCTGTTGCGACGAAGCCTGACCCGAAGAATTTCCACACCAGTAAAATTGTAAGAGACTTGAAGCGCGCCTAGAGTTCGCTCGGAAACTTTTTGTATGTTATCATTCGATTCTATTCGGATGGCTTCAAGAAAAGCTCGCATGGATTGAGTTGGTAACTCTTCAGATTAGGGTTGGGCTCCAAGATCTTCTGCAGAGGTTGACGGCAGATACTGACAGCAAAAACGCCGTGACTCATGCTGGTTCCTGCGCTGTGACTGATTCTATTCTAGGTGATTACCCCAATTCCACAGTGTGCACAGTTTTCGACCTTCCATTTTTGGCGTGCCAAGATGCGTCCTTTTGAGCCTTGCGAGTAGCGAAGATGTTTTGGAGAGTAGAAGAGGAAACGCTGAGTCGCTCTGTGAGGTCGCTGCTTTGAAGACCATCCTTGGACAGCCAGTTCATATGAATGGATAATCCGAAGAAATCTTCATAGCGAGAGTTCAAAGGAATTGTGGAACAGACAACATATGGGCTTCTTAAACAGCATCGTATCTTTTGAATATTTCCAAAGCATTCCGAAAGTATTACACGGCTAAGCGCCAACAAGCTGTGAAAGCCGCATCCTATACTTTTGAGCCACCCTGTATACGTTAGCCGAGTGCAAGCGAAAGCGTTACAATCAAACAATCCCTCTATAGTAAATACCATGGTCCTGGAATGCAGGATGGGAGAAATTACGTGCGCATGATATTTCGCTTCTTTCAAGCATTGTGTGCAGAGCTATTTCTTTGAGGCTCATGTTTCCTACGAGCCTTTCAAAAAGCTGCTAACAATGAAAAGAGGAGGACTAAACAGAGAATGGGAACGGACTACCGGCACCCGATATGTGAGGAGAATTATTAAAAAAAGGAATGATCACAAAGATGACTTAAGGATGACTAAGAGTGCAGATCAGTATGGAACGTTCAGAAAATTTGTTCAAATTCTCACAAAAATAGAGCGCAGAATGGTTGTCATCACATATCAAATGGGCAGTTTCTCACTATTCAAGCAAAACGAAATCTGAAGGAGAAAAATAAGAAGCGCGGGATTCTTCCAGGTGCGGCGACGCCCTGTGGTTTCTTGAAAAAAATGTTGAACGTTCAAGCGCCTTGATACTCCCAGAATCACCTTCAACCTTCTAGCCCAGCTCTCAATAACACACGTAAATGGAGAGTGCCCGCGAGATCTCCGTGCCTAGGAAATCAGATGATTTGAGGCCGGATTAGTGCTTCGGGAATGCTCCACTGGCTTTTACAGTGTGGAAGGTAATGGGAAGGTCCATCGGCTCTTTTTGGCGATGAGTTCGTGGTCCGCTTTCAGTCCAACTTTGAATCCATTAGAGTTCTCTGTTTGGGGTTTTATGACAAGCTACTGAAGAATCGGAATGCAAGAAGTTTTGTGATTCTGGAAAGGAATTTCTAAAATTTAGAATGTTTGCGGTTGTATCTCCGTTGAACATGCGTTGAACACCTCCGCCGCGCCGTAAGCTGGCTAAAGAGAGAAAATGAAGCCTGCACAACAAATGATGGCAGCTGCCCCAAATCTTTTTTGCAGCTATAAAATGCCATAGTTCGATGTCTTATAAAATTGATTGTTTCCAAATTTATGTGGCCAAGAAATGAAGTTTGACGTGTTTCATGGCGCCCATGATTTTTCGCCACCCTGTATAGCTTGGTTGATTGGATAGATTGATGCAAAAGTTTTGAGATACCAAATTATCAGTTCAAGCTGAAATTAATCACCGTTTTCATTTTAACTCTAAACTCCAAACTCAATTTATTCATAAAATCAAAGAAGACAACAAAAATGATTAATCAGCAGACAAACCCGAACAGAACTCTCTGCAACCGTGACTTCACTGTTTCTACGAGCTTGTTGCAGCAGGTTTCATTGTTTCTACGAGCATGCATCAGCATCCGGTTTTGAACTCACTTGGAATCAGCATGAACAATTATTTTCACAGTGAAGCAGATACAAGTGTGTTGTACATCAAGATGTGCAAGACATTGTGCGTTCTCAGACTGAATCATAGTCTTCAAAACCATTCAGCAAAAAACCAAGGACCATTAGCCTAGAAAACGGCGTATAAGTTCTGCTCAGCCTAACAAATAGATTGGCGTCTGCTCAGAAAAACCGGTGTTGGAGAGCTGATTTTATCCGGTTCTGTCTCTTAGTTCTAGCTGTTGTCACCCGGCTTAGAGCACAGAGAATACAAATGCTCTATCGTGCAATTCTCCGATGAACTATGAGGTTATTGTCTGCCGTTATTACTCTCGAATTTTTGCGGGCAAGTAGTGAAGCTTAGACGTATTGTAGGCGCAGGTAACTTTCGGCCACTCTCTAGTTGGTGTACCACGGGTGGTCTGTAGTTGGCGATACCCACCGCCAATTACACCTGGGGTGTACTCGTGGTGGGGTGTATGCGTGCAGGGAAGGCTACCACATACTTGATGTGGGAGTCATGGTAGACTAGGGTATGAGGGTGAGGTGGGTGCACTCCAAATGGTCTAGATGTGCACATACAATTGCCACGTTATCAAATCATCGGAGCTGTACGATCAGTTGAAAAGTGGGGAGCTTAAAGGTGTTTTGGTAGAAGGCTGGGCTTATACCGCAGAACTATGTATTCCTGCTGAAGCCGCCGACAGCAACAAGAAACAGGAAATGTATTCACTACATTACTTGTCACATTTGTAATCTCAAACTATTTATTTTAGAGGAGCGCTACAACAGAGCCATTTGTTCGCGCGCTCCATCATCGAGCAGCTTTTGCGCAGTTGAAGCGGTTGATTTACATTCTCCACGGAGAGTGCAGGTGTGCTAGACGTTGCCCCCTATAGTATTATTTATAATAATATTTTAACCAAGCTACTTG
>KZ347906.1:24177-35212 GCA_002352805.1 Teladorsagia circumcincta | reverse complement strand
CGGTGGCTTGCGATTGCTACAATTGCTAAATTGATACCAAATTTGCATTGGTCGGAATGTTTGAACTCGGAAGGTCCTGGTTCTAGATCGTTTTTTTTTCCCTATCCGAGAGATCTCCTTATCTAATCGCACATCAGAGCCTGTGTGAACGTCGATAAGATATGAGGGCTTTTCCGCAACTTTGTTTTGATTAGATAATTACTATGTAGATAAGATATTATGAGTCCCCCCCCCTAGCGGAGTTTCACTGCTGTCTTTTCACATACCCCTAAAGAAGGATCTTTGAAGCTCTCCGGTGCATACCAATTACTGCTCAGTAAGAGATTAAGTTTGAAAGAAGTCACAACTTTCGAGCACGTCAAGACGAAATGGATGCTTCTTATATTGACGCCTTTGTCTTGACCGAAAAGCAAAGGTGAATGTCCAGAGCCCTTCTCAGTTACATTTCCTACGTGATGGGAAAAGAAACTGTCACTTATTCCGTAGACCCGTATAAATATGCGGGCAGCGTGAATACCTGGCGTTTACTCTTTCTTTTTTGCGGCTATTTGCCCTCGTTCACAAACCAACGATTGCTTTCCTTTCAAGATGACCTGAAAAACTGACGACTGCTAATCAGTATCATCAAGCAAAAATGAAGTCCAATGAAGAAACAGCGGGTGGCTGTATCATTAGAAGACGTGAGGAAAGCGACCCTTTTTGGAAAAATCAGCGTAAAGTTTTCTGGCATTTTCATTATAAAACTTTGTGCTGATTTTCGAATTCGCAATCAAATTTGACACAGTCTTAGAGCTTATTGAAGCCTCCTCAAGATTGAAGTATTTAACGAGGCTGACTTTCGGCTTTCTTCGCATTCTTCAGAGGCTGAAAAAGTCGAGACTTTGAGATCGATCCCTCGAAGCTTCTAACAATCCTGAAAACAACTTCAATAGACTAGAAAACCCTCAGTCAGTATCGGTCAAAGCGAAGAGTGTTAGCAGCTAACCTTGATGTCTGTCGCCAAGGTGTGAGAGTGATTACCACTAGAATTCGAATGTGAGTACACTGAGCACTACTACCTCCACCCCCACGGCTCACTGTGGGTCAGAAATTACAGCGGAAATGAGAGAAAAACGGAGAAATGGCGCGAGGTCACGGGCGTTGGCCACACATTCCTCTCTTCTATTAATTTCAGGATCCCTGGCGGCAATCCAAAGAGGTTTTAAGGTCTTGCGCGCTGTTGTTTCAGTTTCTACAGCCAGGATGGTGATTTATATTGCAAATTCGACATCTCCATGACATTGAACACGATGCATTCGCAACGGGGTTTGGGTTCGCGATTTTCTAAGCCCAACCAGATGCTCCTCAGCCCGTAAGCGAAGAGGCGGCCTGTCTCGCCCACATATTTGCTACCGCAGGCCTGACAGCGGATAAGGTAGATAGCTCCAGCCTTTATGCAGTCACCTTCTCTGTTGAAAGGACATACAATCAGGGGCGCCGCAGAACTGTCATGTAGCCTGTTTCGGATGAGCTGATTCTGACTTCCTCTCGTAAGTCACACCTATGCAGAATCGATCGGATCGCCCTGATCATATTTTCTGAGATAAAGGGCAAACAAAACGGTACTTTATAAATTGACTCGCCTTCTGGACTTGCTCTAGGCGTGATATGCCCCTTACGCTGTGACCCCGCACATCTGTACCCGTTTGACCGAGCGATGTTTTGGGCCATATTGAGCGATTCTCTCTTGAGCTCAACATTCAACGAGACTTTGCTGGCAACATTGGACATATTGCCAATCACCGCATGTTTCATTCTTACCTGGTGGGCTGAATGGCAGTGAATTAAGATATTTTCACTACTAGGCTTTCGATACCACTTCGTTCTCATGGTTCCTCTGAAGAATTGCATTTAGATGTTCAGAAATGGCAACCAGCCCACTGTCGGCTTTTCTCTTGTGAACCTGATTTGATCTGCCTGCTCGTTCAAAACGTCGAAACAGGAGTGCATTTCGTTCTGAGTGGATTCTGAGTGGAACATATGATCAGGCAATCATAGATATATCGAGTGTACAGAGCTGGTTGCCATTTTTGAAGATCCAAGTTCAATTGTCCAGAGGAACCATGAGAACGAAGTTGTATCCATACAAAAAATGCCAGAAAACTTTACGCTAATTTTTCCAAAAAGGGTCGCTTTCCTCAAGTCTTCAAATGATACAGCTACCCGCTGTTTCTTTATTGGATTTCATTCTTGCTCGATGATACTGATTAGCAGTCGTCAATTTGTCTTTTCAGGTCAACTCGAAAGGAAGGCAATCGTTGGACCGTGAACGAGGGCAAATAGCCGCAAAAAGAGAAAAAGTGAACGCCAGGTAGTCACGCTGCGCGGATATTTATACGGATCTACGGAATAATTGACAGTTTCTTTTCGCATCACGCAGTGAATGTAACTGAGAAGAGGACTGGACATTCACCTTTGCTTTTCGGTCAAGACAAAGGCGTCATCATAAGAGAAACATCTATTTCATCTCGGCGTGCTCGGAAGTTACTTCGTTCGAACTCAATCTCTTACTGGGCAGTAATTGGTACGCACTGAAGAACTTCCAAGATCCTTCCTCAGGGATATGTGAAGAGGCTGTGTTTTTGATCAGAAACCGTCGCGAAAACGGAGCCACGTTTGCCGAAAAAAGAGCAGCTAAGACAACCGGAGCAAGTTCAGCCCTTTGCCTGTTATGTTTTCTTACCTGTCTGCTTTCCCTTTAAGTTTTCCTTGCTTATGAAAATTTCTAGAAAAAAATCATCTGGAACGAAAAGTGTGAAAATATAACAGACAGGACCCAGGAAGTGACATGTCAACAATGGATCCTGCTCCGATTGGCTTAGTCAAACTTCCCTTGCAGAGATAATTCCGTTTTCGCAATGGTTACTTTTCAGAAACAGTGTCTTTTTCACCTCCCGCTAAAGAACGACCTTGGAAGTTTCTAGCAGGTACCAGGTACTACCCAGTAAGAGATTAATTTTAAAAAAGTCTCAACTTCCGAAAATGGGGTGCTGTTGTTAAGATGACGCCATTGTCATGAGCAAAAGGCGAAGGGGAATGTCCAGAGTTCTTCTCAGTTCCATTTCCTACGTGATGCGAAAAAAAACTGCTAATTATTCCGTAGATCCGTATGAATATCCGCGCAGCGTGACCACCTGGCGTTTACTTACTTTTTTTGCGGCTATTTGCCCTTGTTCACAGTCCAACGATTGGTTTCCTCTCAAGATGACCCAAAAAGACAAATTGAGACTGCTAATCAATTTCATCGAGCAAAATGAAATCCAATGTAGAAACAGCGGGTGGCTGTATCATTTGGAAACGTGAAGACAGCGACCCTTCTGGAAAGATTAGCGTAAAGTTTTCTGGTTATTGCACCCTCCACCCGCCGACAGCGGGTAACCTTTTTCCTTCGCTACCGCTCATTTCGGTGCACGTCACGCTATGCATGGCTGGTGACTGTTTTGTGCTTCTAGAAACCTGGAATTCTCATACCACACCTGGCCCGGTTTCTCCAGACGGATCTCCAGGAGCTAGTAAATTTTCTATGAGACTTACATATGGCAGACGACAGGCGACAGGCCTACAGACAAAGTGCACCGCAGTAGGAAGGATTGGGGTGCCATAGTCCTCATAAAGATGTTTACACCAAGTTTGGTGGAAACCAATGTCGTGACAAGGTGATGACAGCTTCAGCCGAGGCTGGGACTTCTCTAAGAGATAGCGCTTGACAAAGAAAGTCGTGTGGCACAAAATAGGGTGATGTCGCCCATTGTCGTCTATTATCGCCCACTGCTGCTTGCGCCGAAAAATTGTCTGAAGGCAGCTCTACAATCCACGGATGCTTGTAAAAGCAATCGGATGCGAAGTCGCGCATGTCACTCAATGTTGCCTGCTGCCGCTTGCGCTGACAAATTGTCTGGAGGGGGTCCCGCGGTCCAGCCACAAGGCAGTCAAGTAATGTGGCTGATTACTGATCACTGGGCAATTCCTTAGAATGGTTAAGTAGGAAAAAGGAAAGAGGACGTTTCTATCACGTTGACGACCGCGCTCATTTTCGATGTCTGGCGTGTGAGATCGCGCGAATGTGGTATGACATCATGTCACACACGAAAACACCTTTCTTTGAGAACTATTTATTTGTTATCCTTCTTGTGTGGCAGGTGTCAGATTTTGCGATTTGGGCTACTTCAGTGATTCCTGAAATTTGAATTCATATCAACAGGGCCAGAGCTAATGTGCGAGTAGGAGGGCACCCTTCCAGTGTCGCAGAAGCGGCTCCAACTATGAGAGACTGAGGGAGGCACATATGCTCCGTCTCTACCAAAAGTGTTCTCAGCCGTTGTAGCAAAGTACTTTTTAGTACCCATTGCTTTCAGCCCAAGAACAAAAAGAGCGGTTACTGATCATTATTCATGCATTGTTCCAGAATCGATAGCCTACTACCCGAAGCTTCTTTCCAGCGACCATGCTTTTCGTAACAATGTCTAAGCATGGCGTATACATCACATAACTATGTTATCTGAAATGTTTGAAAACGAGCTTAAAAAAGAATGTGACAAAACATCGTGTCACACGGTCCCACGCGGCTGGAAGAGTATGATATGACATCATACCACACGGTCGTCAAGGTGTTACACCGGAGCAACTCCAAGCTATTTGTTCCATGGGAACTGAACTCTAGCGGAAAAAGAGCTTCGTCGCTATGTGGAACGCCGATCTGCAACCTATATCAGTGACCCCGAGTAATGCCCACAAATGGGGAGATCGGGGAGATTTGAAGATGTGAGGTGATGTCGTGCTTGTCGCCTACTGTCGCCGACTGTCGCCGAGGCTAGCAGTCCGCTAGGAGGTGGAACTTGACCAAGCAAATCACGTGACATAAAAACGGTCGATGTCGCTCACTTTGTCGTAGTGCAGCACCATAAGTTTTGAAACCCATCCTACTGTGAAACGGCAGGCGGCTCAGGTAGGGTTATGCACGCATTACCTACAAACAACCACTTTACTGGACTGAACTCGAGTGCACGGCACAATCCTAGAAGTGTTGGGATTGGATTCATCTTCCTTAAACCGGATTTTAACAAAGAAAGAAGCGAATTCGTGTTTTTTGCGTGAACTTTTAAGTTTTACGGCAAGCACAGACAGTACGTGGCGACTGGCTCGAAGGAAAACGTTATGAAATCATCAAGGCGTTGGCTGAGAGCTGGTCTCCGATTAGAGAGATAATGGAAGTGGCGAGAGTCGATGTGTCAAAAGAGGAATCGACGATAGTTTTCAAAGAATAACCTGGCACCTGATCAACCTAATTCGTAGTTCTTGACAAAGTTAGATTCATCGCAGAGAGCCGAGTCCATTGGTCTGAATGCCAATTCACTTTAGCCGCTTTCGAAAGAGTTATGACGGGGCAACGCTTCGCCATGCTATGAATCCATCGCCCAGCGTCGAATTTTAAAAAGTTAGGAGCGGTATTGTAGAATTATTCGGATAGGCTGTTTTTAACATGCGCCGCTAGATATCAGCAAAGCATGCTGAAGAAGTTTATCCGCTCAACTTCTATCGAGTGCGGTAGCTGCCCAGGGTGAAAATCGTGTCGAGGACGTGGTTGCAGAAGTACGACCTTTCCAAAATCGAAGTCTTGGCACGACCCCTCCTATTTTGATTCTATTCCATGAACGGAGTATAATGGTAGTGTAGTGGTGAGTACTCGCGTCTGTCACATGCTAGACCCAGGTTCAATCCCCGACCGGAGAGAGTTTTTGCAATCGCACAAGGAGTTATTCATGCCAATGCGAATGATTGAGAAGTTCATAGAAGGGCATCACAGCCTGTATCGACCAACGGCCGATTCCGCGACAGCTGCTGTGCGGTTTGTCGCCGGGTCAGATTTGCTGATGCCCCTCTCACAACCACCTGAAAGTTCACTCTCTATGAAAAGGTTCTATTCTTCAATTTTCGAACCTTTTGAATAGCACTCGGCCAGGTTAGATAGAGCTAGGCCCGCTACTGTGAAGCACTATTGAAATTGCTCTGAAAGCCTCCCATGCAAAGAGATGAGGTCTCTCAAATTTCGTCGAGTCATCGAGGACGGTGACGTTTTCATACTAGTTTTTGCCACTCAAAAGGCAATATCTCTCTAAGTTCTTGCGTTCAAAAAAGTAAGGATAGTTTTAGAAAGCGGAAGGATCCTGATAGTCTATTTAGCTTCTTCCCAAGTCATTTAATTGAGGAGAAATTTGTGTCGAGGTTCTATCGAGAACCATCTTTGACCGCTCAAAAAGTCGCTTCCTTTCTCACAATTGCGGAATATTTCGTGGACAACACTAGAATTGTATCTAGAATACAACCCTCCATCGTAAGCCATATGAAAAGGGATAATCGACATTGCCACCTATCGTCTCATACGCCATGCATCTTACCGTCACTCAAAGCGGCACACTCGATTGAAAGGTGGTATATGATGATGACCTATGACAGAATCTGTATTGTAGTCGTCACATCTCGTACCCCCTATAACCGACAAGCCGTTCATTTGTTTAGGGCTTTCCTTCACCATTGTCGTTTTCGGGACAACGTTCCTTAAAACAGTGTCATTGTCAGCGAGGTATTAAGAGCGTGCAGAAAGAATATTTTATAAAAGTTTACTCGCACGTCCTCGTTTTCTGGTGCGGTACACGCTCTTCCTCCTATTTTCACCACGGTGCCACTGATGCGCTCGCTGCCGACCCTCCAGCTACAACCCCCATGACCCATCCTGACAAGTACGACCCCCTCGTCGAGGAGTTCCCGACCATTATTCACCCTGGCTGCCACTAAAGACTTATACCCACGCCCAATCAGAATTCAAGATATGGGCTGTATTCAAGGATCCAGCCACTGATCTACCAATTTCTAGTGACAGGATATCGTCGTTTGAAAAGAAGCAAGAATTTCAATATTCTCTTACTTTCCGTGAGATAGATAACGCGCTTTCATGTCAACAAGACAGCTATTTTCGACCATATACCATCCTTTCTTTTGACGGGGATGCTATCAAATCCGTCAAAAACGGCCAGTTTCCGGTCAATCTTCCTTAACCCACTTTCTTTTAACACTCGTCGTAGTAGTGGTAGGGACCTGATATCACGAGCAGACAGTGAGGAGTATGACTTTTTGAAAAGACGGAGCCGCCATCCGCCATGACGAAATCAGTCGATTGACTCGTTTCGCAAGACTCGAAATCGACACACTCTCCCTGCGAGGCGGAGCAATCATAGAAGTTTGCAAACCGACCAGCTTTTCGGAGAAAACGCTTTATCTTGGCTGGTCGTAATGGATTGCTATGGCTGTATGGCTGAGCAGCGTCCGTTCAATCTTTACATTTGTTAGTCATTCAAATACATGTGCAAGGCTTTATATCAAAGCTTATCTAATGGGCGGATGTTACACAGAAGATGACGATATGATTTTTTGATAGCGGAATCAATTCATTTCCATTGTTTCTCTTGGAAGAAGCACAACATATTTAGAATCGTCCGATTATAATCGCTCCTGCACCAGCACCCAAAATTTGGATACGAAAACTTGAGATTGTAGAGCTGAAAAAAAAGCTGACAAATCACAATTCATCCACAATCAAGACATGAAGCATACGTCACCATATTCTTGAAACACGCCTACAGTATCACATATAAAGGGATCGCGCGACTAGTCTAGCGCCGCCTCCTCTTCGCTGCTCTTCGCAGGCAGAAAACAGATCACTTAAGTAATATTAGGTTCCCCCATAACTAGTGAATCACTTTGGGTATTTTTGAATTCGAATTTTTTGCTCTTCAATTCTAAGTCTTTGCTCATTCAAACACACACCTCTTTCATCTACAATGTCTTGCCTATACATGGAAATTTACTCGCTGTCCTTCCTCTAAAATTGCAGGAGCTCTCGAACGAAGAACGACCGGAAGTCGGGCTCGAGGTCGTGTCATTTTGCGCAAAAAATTTTTCCTGGGAAAGAGTGCTAGAGCTCAGACTGGTTTGCCTTTTGTTGGCAGAAGGATCGGTCTACACGATGGAGAAGCAACTGCTAGCCTGGGAGTCTATAATTTCTCACGAATATTATCCGCAAGGTGTGGTCGAACGACCTCAGAAAAAAAGAAGACTTTGACTTGCTCCACTTTCAGATTGAAAGCGTCGTTATTACACTGTCGACCTTTGCCTTTTTTACTTGACCATAGTATTACTGGGCAGTGGCTCCCAGCGCAACGACCCTCTCGTGTACCCTCTCGTGTTCCATCAAAATCTCGGAAGGGTCGTACTTAGACGAGGTTAGGCTTTTGCTGTCAGAACTCCCGAATCATCCAAGCTAGGCTACCGTTCCCTGTAGACTTGATGGCACTCTCCACCCAGTCCACAACCCTGGTGAATGTGCTGGATGATCACTGTGAAGAAGTAAGGGAGATCAGAAAGAACATGAAGATGTCAGATCGTGTTTGAAGCTGATTCAGCACAGGAGGAACAAATTCCATATTTACAAATCTTCAGGACTTTACGGAGTTGTCTGCTTTCATCAACTTAACAAGTTGGACACGCTCTGACAAATAGTGACTAGTGCTTCCGGATCCAATCTTAGTGGCGCCGGATAGAGCAATGAGATTGCCAGTCCAAGGTAGTTGTTCTGTGGGTCATTTTGAATTAAAAAAGCCTACCTCGGCATGGAGTGAACCACAGGTGCATCGTGGATTGAGGAAACGTGCCCTCGCCTATCTGCTGGTTGATTCACTATGCTGTTTGGCGTTTGAAAGACTCTAATCAGAAGTGATGAAGAGGGAAGCAAGAAAATATGTTTTGGAAAAATTGATGTAATACACTGGTGTGCAAAACTTAGGGACGAAATATTGGGTTGTACGGAAAGTTTGTGCCGATTTTGCCTCTAATATTCAAAAGCACATATCTCGGTTCAAACAAAGCGGCTTTGCTCGAAATAAAAACTGTTACATTCACCATACCTTTTCCTGCAAGAATCGTGTCTAAATGATCCGCGTGTAGAAAATGCTGGAGTTCTATGAGCTAAGAAGTCGGCGGAGGTCACTTCACCACCATATTGGGTTTCAATGCTCAATCTTTATTAGTAGACCTTCCAGATGGTTGGAAACGTAATAGTTGGCAGGCAATTGGTTTAGTTTGTGAAATGTTCACAGCACAATTTCATAGCTCAGCTAGTTCAACTTGGAAGTCCGAGACGGGGCTGTGCAACAGTGGGGAGAAGAGCCGGAACACATCTACAGAAGTGCCAATTTCCTTTATTCTTTTGGTAATTTAATCAATTAAAACGGAAAGCTCGAGGAGAAATTCTGAAATTTGCTTCATTGGACAGTGCATTTCAATTTGGAAATAAATTCTACATAAAGGTTGAAAAGAAGATAGCGCTGAAGGGTGGTTGAAAGATGTTCAAAAAATTAAAAGTTTGCCCTGGACCCTCGTTGCGTGCAGCCTACCGAGGTCAATAGAGAAAGGAGTGATCTCAAAAGCGATAGATAACAAGGACGAACGCTTATCAGGGCACCTGATTACCGTTTCCAACCAACTACAATATTCGAACAACTAAGAATCTCACGTTGACAGCAAAAATACATCTCGCTTAGGCAAACTTGCGCTACTCTTACCTTCAATTTCTGACAAGGTATTAGCTGCGACGCAACGGTGCGTTGCTCTACTATAATACAAATGAGCGATGTTGCTATTCGAGGTAAAATCCGGAATGATGTCATCATAGATTGAATTGTGAGGATCAAGTAGTGCTCGAAAAGTGCAGGTCCATATGAAAAGATGATGCGTGAGAAGACTTTGAGTATCGCGGATAGAAGCGCAATCGGGCGGTAGTTAGCCAGGATGTCACGTTGTCATTTCTTGTGGATTTAGATGGTGTGGGAACCCAGCCAATCTTTTGGAACAGTTCTTGATGCAAGCATTTCTGTAAATAAATCTGCTAATGGCTTCGTGGGAAAGCCTGGCAGGCATTTCAAATGTTCTGGTCGGATTTGGTCTGGTCCTGGTGCTTTTCCGCTTTTCGTTTGGCGTATGGCCTGTGCCACCTCTGATTCAAGAACTCTCCATTCTTCATTGTCAGATGCATCGTTGTCTCCATCAAAGGACGTCGAGAACGGTTCTACAGGTACTTCAGTAGAAAACAAGTCCTGGAAGAATATTCGAATCTCCTCTTCAATATTTTTGCGGTTCCGTATGACATTGCCCTCCGCTTTGGTTAGGCATTCAGGGATCATTGCCTTCAGGCGAGTGCTTACAAACGTTCTTTTGATGCTTTTTGCTTTCTCGGCTGCTTCTGTCGCTCTACGTGCAGCGTATTCACGGCAATCGTTTTTTACTTTCTAGGGAATAGCCTTGTTGGGCACAGTCCGAGCCGCAGGGGTCGTAGTTTCTCCTAATCCCTTTCGCGTGGCTAACATTCGCATGGTAATAGCACACAACCGCCCACGTGGTTTATTACTTACGCGTTGTGACGCATTTTTAATAGCAGTTCAGATTGCAGATATTAATTTACCGTATCTGGTTTGCACATTTCCTGATCCACCAGAGAAGTCTACAGTGGGAGCGTCTACAGTGGGAGCGAGCGTTTTGAGTACTTCATCAGAGAGTTCATATCGGTATCGTCCGGAATAGTATGCAGCTACACGCCTTCGTTCTTCTTTCAGCTTCAGTGCCACTGTTGCTCGAACTAAGCGATGATCTGACCTCATGTTGAAGTGTGATTCTCCAATGACTCCAACGTTGTGAAAAATTCGTAGGCATTTCGTTAGGAAGTCAATTTCATGAAACATCTGCCTGTTTGGAGTATGATATGTCCATCGACGGCCGACACGTTTTTGGAAGAACGAGTTAGCCACCGATAGTCGACTTCATTCGCAAAACTGGGCAAGTGCGTCTCCACGATTACATACATACATACATACATACATACATACATACATACATACATACATACATACATACATACATACATACATACATACATACATACATACATACA
>KZ347901.1:37618-55346 GCA_002352805.1 Teladorsagia circumcincta | reverse complement strand
AAGGGGAGTATACTTAAGTTCAATGAACACTCATTCGATGAGTTAATTGAGATGTTTGGGTATTACATCTGTATCCAAGAGTCTGTACACATCTTTATTTCTTTCTTGCCATAGCTCATTCTCTGGAGAATCAAGATATCTAAGAACTCTTCAAAAAGAGCTCTTAGGAAAATAGCAACATGTTTTGCAGGCGATTTTGACGAGAACCGTTCTAAACGACTGGCTTTCCTTTACGAATCTTCATATTCCGATCGTGGTAATCGAAAATATCCTCCAACATGCTTTCGATCTTTGCCAGTGCCATTTCCAAGCCCTGGAAAGACTCATTTCAATAACATCTTTTGACCTCCTCGTAGCTCCAACAGGTCGCGGTTGTGGGAACCTGCGCCGCGTTCTTACTCAACGGTTTAGGAGATAGGAATTTAGTGAAAATGATATGTATTGATCTGGAGGAGAGGAGATAAGTAAATCAAAGGATTAGTTGATGGGAAGTCCAGCTGGAAAGACTGAATAGGTGGTAATGGTTTCGTTTGGAGATTAAGAATTTAGAAGATTCAGCCGAGAAGATAAAAATCAGTTTTGATTGATCAGAATATGGACTACCATCTCTTCCTCATAATCTTCTAACAGCCATTGCCTACTCTATCTACTACTATCTACTCTTTCTATCTGAAGCTAAGCAGATTTTCTGGTCTCCTTTCTCCTAATCCCTCAATCTATCAAAATGTTGAGTATGAACGCTGTCAAAGCAGTCAGCACAGGAGAGTTGACCGTCTCACCTAACCGCAGGCACCTTATTCAACCAAACTTATTGAGATCCTTTGAACAATCGAGGGTTCACCTGTTTCCTGTGCTCCTCGTCTGGATCTCTGTTTATCACCTCGAACAGGGGTTCCAGAAATGGTATAAATATGAACGCGCCGGTAGGGAAGAATTGCAGGTAGGCTTCTTTGAGCTAAAATGGTAGGTCTCTCTGCTGTTTCCAATGTTATAAGTACTGAATCCTGGAAGTCGTACCTTCTCTAGTGTGTACGGCATTTTTCTATTGCCGATTTCCTCTTCGAGATAGCAATAGAAATCTTCAAGGAGTTCTTCCCAGTGTGCTCGCCTGTCTTCTCCACTAAGGAAGGCTGTAGCAATAAAAACAAGATCCGTCGCAGAGCATCCGAAATGAGCAAGCTAAATTCATTCTCATCGGCATGGTTTCGTTTACCTCTTTTGTATTTCAAAAACGAAATCAAAAAAAATTGGCAAGGTTAGTAGTGCGGTGGTCGCTTTTCTTGGAATAAGCCACGCATTTCGATTCCCATATGCGTTTGTATTCTTTTGCACTCTGTTTCCCGCATCAGAACATGCTGCAGTTACAGAATTACTATTACTATCAACGTGTGCAGTATCATAGCATCAAGAACGTTGAAAGGCATACGCGACGTCAATTTTTCAGAAACATGGTCAGGTGTACTACTAAGCTTGCAACTACGAATATATGTGTAAACCGCTATCCGTTTAGGCACACCAATGAAATTTCGATCACCTTACCTGAGGACTGCAAACGAAGGGGTTTGGATGATTTTAATTCTATTTTTTTCCATTGAGTCAATTAGGTCATACCTGATAGTCTATTACAGCAAGCAAGTTGAGCCCCTCTTCACAGCGCCTCCAGAGAGTGTTTGGAGGGTAGAAATCTCCGTGACATAAAACTCGATCCATCCCTTCAAATGCACTGATCTGATCGAAATAACGTCGACGGTGTGACAAGCAAAGTAACAAGCAACGTTGGAAACATTTTCTGTTCGTACTCATCCTTTTCGGATTGCGTTTTTGCTTCTTTTGATCGAGGATAAGGCTGACTCGATGTTTTCGTGATCATTTGATCATGAAAACCTCAAGCCATTCGAATGCTTGAAGCATTTGTCTCAGCAGGGTTTTTGACCTTTGACACTAATGGTGTGGAACGATGCGCTAAAACTAGGCAAGAACATGAGAAGTGTGTCTGGACACCCACTTTGGAATGCCGCTACGGAGGGAGCTGAACGGCTTCAAAGTGGGCGCGGTAGAAAATCGGCCCCAATCCCCTCGACCGACTCGTCGTCACGCCCGCTCCGAATCAGCCCAGCTACTCGGGAAGATTGCAGTCGATTCGTTACCAGGCCCACTTCGAAGCCCTTCAGTTCCATTTCTAGCGGCTTTCCAAGCGTTGGCCACCATTAGTGTCGAAGGTAAAAACCATGCTGGGACTGCTAATTTAAAAAGTGGTTCGAAGACCCGTTGGTGTTCCTACCCGTGATTATCCTTAGAAGTCACCCATTGTATAGGAATGGAAGTCTGTGATTTATGAATTCCGTTTCTGTCAGAGCCAGACCCCATCCTGCAGCACACGGTGGCGCTCCAGCTTTGCAAGAGCTTTACTCGATCTCCTGAAATTTGCCTCCAACTACTGCGCAAAGGAAAAGACGAGAGTTTGGAGCGACGAGGGGATACCTACCTAATAGAAAGACAAGGCAGGGGGACCCCTTGAGGGAGCGGACCGACACGCAATTTGCAGCGAAGGATATGCCCCAGCGATTCAGCAAAGCCGTCCCCGCCCGCCCGCTATCACCGCTGTTCGCCCACTACCCCGCCGTCTGGCTCTAGCCACCTACCAACCAAAAAAGCTTAGCGTTGGTGATCGGTATCGATGGGAAAGGCTCAACGCGCTAATCAGCGGGCAAAAGGAGATCACTTCTCGGGTTGTGGGTTGTCTTTATTGATTTTTGACCAACTCAATTTGATTTATACTGGGTCGATTTCTCGTCGTAAACTCCGCCTTTAAACCATGGACCAAGAGTCAGGGCTATCTTCAGAAAAAACAGGGCATTACCTAACGAAAAAAAAACCCTTGTCTGTGGTGCAGTATTTTGCTTGGCAAACTCACCCAGCTTATCGGCTAGTTTGTCTGTCCATTCGTAATCAATCAGCTCAGGAACTATTTCCTCTAATCGACCTGCGTGCTTAGCCAAACGGCCGCCTTCGACTGTGCGTAATGCTAACATTGTATTGCTCAACTCCTGGAATTATATGATCTTTTACGGAAAGTTAGTAAGCAGAAGAGGATTTTCGGCGCTATCGCAAGATACAGGGGCATTGTAGCGGTAGCGCATTCAGAACCAAGTAAAAGTTTACTTTTTTGTTGGAAAAGGAGCTAAGCCTCGAGTGGGGGGGGGGTGGGAAGAGGATCCTGAGTGCATGAATAGAAATGCAGAATCCAAATGCACTCTTCATTTTCAACCAACTTCCTTCCCCTCTAAAGCTGAGTTGTAGAGGATGCCCCACATCTTGCTATGGCGTCAGATTTTCTCTTTATGAGATACGAGTTTAGCTCCGCACGCTCTTGCGCGCATCATTTGGTGAAACTTGGGGAACTGTTGGGGAACTGTGGAGCATCCGCCATTAAACACTCGCTTGTACGACCAACATATGCAGTGTTAGTACATGAGCTTCGTGGAATGCATTAGCCGATATTCATAGGTTTTCCAGTCAAAATGAAGCAGCGGTGGTGCGCGCGTCGGCCTACTGAACTCTCTGGTAAATAAAGAAGGCAACTCTATGAACGAAAGCCCTAACGCCAATGATAAAATACATTCCTCATGGTCTTAATGAATCTGTAAACAATCATCATGTCTCGGATTACAGTACAATTTACCGGTCGAGTAGTATTTGGATGTTGGAGAAGAAATGCCCAGCATTCATTATCATCTCTCTTCAAGCATCCCTTCTACATTTCAAAGACCCATGGGAAGGATACCGGTCGAATGGGTGGGGCAGGCTAGGCAACGATAATGAAATAAATAGTGCTTCCCATCCAAAATTTAGTTTTCAATGATCTCTGTTTTCTTACGGTAATCGCTCTTATCAGCTATTCTTGGTTGTTATCTGTTTCGATCATCTACCGAATATGCTCCCGTCCCACCCCGCCCATCACTTGTTGGAACGGTCGCCTCACTACTGCTGGGACACGCGCTATGAATTTCGCGAGATTTGCGTTTCAGCGCCTCTTATCAGCCCTTATCAGCCCTTATCGATTTCGTTCCACTGCCAAATATGTTTCCGTCCCACCCTCTACACCATACCAAAAATACAGGGCTCCATGGCTGCATCGAAGCGAGTTATGAATTTCGTGACAGACAGACGTACCAACACACACACACAGAGACAGACATACTTAGCGAATTATATATATAGTAGGGATATCTGTCAATTATATAGTAGGTGGTGTACCACGAACCTCTTTGGGCATAAATACTGTGGACATGGCTTGAAAAGGAGCTTGAAGGAATTGTTTTCTCTCTTCTGGTGGAACATCGATGGAGCTTGCCTCAAGAATCGCCTTGAAACGAAGTATCTGAAAAAAGCTATCCAAATGTGACTGTTTTCTCGTTATTGTGACACTGAATCGTCGTTTATTCTGTCCACGCACGCACTGTACTCAAAGCACACCTTCATCACTGTTATCTACTTTTTCGACTTCTGCACTCTTTATCAGCGCTCCCTGCCGTTTTGGAACTATCGTCCTTTTGTTTGTTGTTCTAATGCAATTCGTAAAGTGTTTAGGGACATTGACTGGGAAAATGTCGTGTATCACGAGACGGAAAGGGGATGTTGGTTGTGAAGCATGCGGGGAATCTCTCTAGTTTTGTATATGTGCTTTAAAAGGGTTAGGATGTCTGAACTTAAACTTGAAAGCAGGGATCAGCTCAGCCTCAGTGGGGAAATCACTCCTGTGGATGAAAGTATAAGGTGCACCCCTGCGGACGCGCCACTTTCCCCACCTCTAAACGGCTATAAAGGCGCTAGACACTGAAGTCTCGGATCATCCCCGCTAGGATCGGTGCCCACACGCTATCCGATATCTTTTTGTCGTATTGTTATCTGCTGTGCTCTCTCGACTAATGCTTTTTTCCTCTCCGCGAATCACATCTTATCTCCCTGTTTGCGTCCTAGACGTTCCCCCTACAATATGCAGGAAACCATTTGAAAAGTCGCGATTCGCCCTAAAAAAGGTCCCCTTCCTGTTATTGCAATTGAGTTATAGTGCTCACCTGTCTAACTTCTCCGAGTGAGAAGCTTGCAAGAATATCCACATCTGTATTTTCAAGGTATTCCATGATGATGTAACCTTTCAGTGGATTCGACTGTGTGAATTTTTTCATGCAGTATATCTGAAACCTGAATTGATGCCATTTATACATAGAAGATTGTCACTTAACATCTGTCAGTGTTTATGAAAATCGAAGGACGGACGATCAAAATGGAAGGCGGAGAAGTATCTTACCTTGGGAATATTAACTTTCCCGTCAGGAAGCTTAGCCAGGTGGTTGTATGATGCCACTTCTGCATTATGAGCCTAAAACAATACATCATAGCAATACTGTAGTAATAGTAGCAATGAGATAATGGAAATCCTCATATTACTCCATTTACCATTCCAATCTATTTGAAGGTCAAGGTGAACCACCATGTTACTCCCTTACTTTTTGTTCCACAATGACAACAATCTCTCATGAAGATCGAACGTTATGTGAGACATTGAAAACGTTTCGGTGACGTCATGCACTTCTCCGTTCGACTGGCAAAAGCAACTCACATTTTTCTGGAAAGCTACGAAACCGGCCATGGAAGACGCGTCAGAGAAGCGATTGTTCATGTTTTTCTCTCTGGTTGCTTCAACCGCAAATTTAAGCCAGACACTCGGAGTTATTACCTGAAACCGAACAGCTACACAAACATAAATGAAAGCGAATAAATAGAAAAAGCAAAAAAATTGCAGTATTCCTAGGCGCTCGCTGATGGTTAGTGCGACGGATTTCACTGTTGCACGCAGTTAAACGCAAAGAGCACGATGGTTGGTGGGCGGAGCGGTTCTGATAAAATTGTCGGATGCCACTTGTGGAAGTATCAGAGTCGACCCCAACCACACTCTCAAACGCGCTGAGGGGTAAAGTCCACCAAAGATTTTCAATAACCTCGCCGAACTAGCAAAACAACACCATCCTCCAGCCATTATGATCACTGCCTTTCAAAGCCTAAAGCAACGGTTCCAGCAGGGTCAAAGTGGGCGTGGCGGCCACACGTCGCATCTCCTCTTGCCAGCCGTGGAAATCGCGTGATTGGCTACGAACCTTCGCGATCGTTTTCGGACCACAGGAACTGTTTGAAGTCGACTCACAATGCGAATCATGATCGTGAACAAAACTCCACGGCTGGCGCGACCTTTGGCCGCCAAGCCCACTTCGACCCTGCTGGGACTGTTGCTTGAACGAATTCCAGGTGTTAAGTGGTCGCTAACGAAGTTGTAGGTAAAGAGTTGACTGGCAATAAAGGGATGAAACAAAGAAATCCGCCAGCAAAGCCTTCAAACGGGTTTCATCTGGTGGGCGAGTTGTCTGAACTAGCTAGCTTTGACGGATTTCAACCGCATTTGCCCCAATACAATCAGAGACATATGCATCACATAAATATAGAAACGCAACAATCATTTGAAATAATCAAGTGAAACCAATGAAAACGACGCGGCAATGATTGGCAAATGGGCGTTCCCTAAGATATTTGCGAACGCTTTGTTAACGATGTCTTCCTGGCTTGTTTGCGGTTTCCTAAGGTGAGTTTTTTGGTCAGTGACACTTCCTGTGGTCTTGAGTAGGGCTATCGCATCATTTCCACTCATTAGCATAGAATTTTTAGAACCCTGCTGAGACTGTTGCTTTGAGTGGTTCCCACTCGGACATAATCTCAGTGAAGTTCCGGTCATATGGAGTCGACACCTTTTAAGAATTAGAAGGCTCTAGCGCCATCAACTTAGGCCATAATCTCCTCTCTCAATCTGACAAGAAAAGCAGTTCGAGACTTGATGCGGAAATATTAACAATTGCCCTGTGAGCAATCTTTTCTTCAATGTTCTGTTTTATGCTGATTATAATCACTAAGCCATCATCTCACATGAATGAAACATAACAAACCTTCAGCATAAATTTCTCAGGCAGCTCTTTGTCGCTATATTGCCAATCAGCTTCAATGAGAAGAAGTTTCGACATAAAACCCTGAAAAAGATTGTTACTAATGCTGCTCAACTCGTCGACTTCATCTTCAAAGGTTCCCGGAAAGCGGTTCGAAGATACCCTAGGGAAGCGGTGGCTTGGCACCCTGCATGTGGGTTTGCAGTTATTCGACTTCTAGCTCGAATAGCGTTTAAGCGGTAAGCAAATTACCAGAATAGCATCCCTAACACTTAGCGAGGAACGTTTAAAAAGAAGGGAAAGGGATTGGTTCAGTAATTCGGCCGTAGAATGTTCTTTCAACTGGTTGAGGATAGGATTACTTAGCGGTGTAGGCAGAGCGCTCTTGGGTTTCCCATGGATGCCAGCTTTAACTGGTAGCCCCAGCAGGAGCTCCTCAATAGGTGCTTACCACATCGTGCTGCTTACACGATTTAAGTCAACTCTGCCTCTGGGCTACAGCTGTACTGTGTCAGTTGATGATAACATGCTTTCGACTGATGATTCTCTCAAGTGCTGGTTTCAAGCAGAAAAATCAAAAAATGTTTCAGAAATAGGATGAAATACCGACAAACCTTGCCATCTCCCACGTCTCGAGCTGACTTGTTTGGTCCAAATGAGGCCGTGGTGCTCAGTTCGCGGTGCATATCCTCTTCTATGTCCTCCCATGTAACATGGGTTCCAAAAAGGCCTGCACCCCCTGTATGGAGATCCATAGTGAACCTCCGGTGTCCTGCAAAAACTCACACATGGAAGCCGAAAATAAAGCTACTCTGCATCCACAATGTAGCGTTAATATAAAAAGTTTATCAAAATGATTAATTGATGGTCATGTTGCAATGAGAATGCTGGAATAGACGTTCAAGCCTGTTCGCCTGTTTGGCTGCCTCTCGCCTTCCTCTCCCTCCATCTATATGTTCCCACTGATGGTGAGATCACATCTCAGTCTCATTGAATCTGACTCAACAGTGACATCAGGGCGACTTTTCAAAAGTTGAAATCCTACCCTACACCATCCCCGTTGAATTTATTGACCCTGGTTCTGACCACTGATTTTACGCTATTGACAGCCTGACACACTTCCAACTCCATCCCTTCCAAACGCTACGTAGGAGTGTGCTGTAAGGGGAATTCGGAGTGCATAACCTCAACTGGCAAGCTACCAGAACTTCCAAAATTACTTTGTTTTTTGTAACTATATTCCCAGCTCCAAGAACTTCCTTGTCCCACGTTATATAGACGAAAGGTTTTCCACACTATCACACAATACGACCCCCCAGTCTCCTACAAGCCGAACGGAGTCATTGGTGAAATGTGCGTGCAAACGCCTTGAGGTCTATGAACGAAGTGAACATTGCGCCAAGCAAATGGCCGCGACAGTAGAACTTCTTTCAATAGAAGTCTCACCAGGAAAGGATGATGGGTCGAAGTGGCCATATGAAATGAGACATGTATCGCGGGATGTGGTTTCGGACGCTGATCTCAAATCTGCTTCCAAAATCTGCCAACGAACTGAGAACAAGAACTGAGTTACGTGGGTTTATTTTTTCCCCATATAGTTTAACACAGTCAAGAGTCGGCCTCAGCACTAGCTGCATTCAACATTAAGCGTAGCGGGGAATCAGTTGTGTGTTGGTGGCCTAGTGGTTACAGCGCTGGGCTCTCGGTCTCGAGGTCGAGATTGACTTAAAGAGGTGACTTCGAGATTTTTACCTATTGGCGCGCTGTTAGATAGGGTTAGGGCGCGCCAGCATCCGTAGCGCGTGCTTCAGCCGTTTTTCAGTGAAACGAATGTGATATCTGTATTTAGGAAGTCAAGCTGCAGCTGGGGCCAACCTCTAGAAAACTTCGAGATTTTGAGAATATTTTTACAAAGTGGACGAGTCACTTCTACAATACATGCCGCCAAACCGGTGAGCCCAGGGACGACCTAGCTTCGATGACGACCACCCTTCGTATTTGAAAATAATACCATATGGGTGCTGGAATCATGCAAGCAGAAATTCCAGGCATTTTTCCCGAACAAATTCTTCAGAAAATTTATTTGAACTTATTTCGTCCCGAGGCTAGGTTTCGATGAATGGTTGATGAATGAATGGATGGGCTACCTTTTTCTCGAAGTTAGGCTGAAATCTCAGATTTGGCTACAAATTCGTCTCTGGAGGTATTTTTAGCTCCGGAACACAAATATCACACTCGTTTGCTGCAAAAACGTCTTGCAAGAGTCCTGCGCGCTCCATGTGCAGTCATTAGCAAGTAGCGCACAAACTTATTTGGAAGTCCTCGCAAACTCTTGTACGGGTAACTGTAGGCAAGCGTTGATCAAGTAGCATAGTTGGGAGCTTTTTCGACTATGTTTCCGCAAAGGCAAAACGGAAAACACGTCAAGGAATCGAACCTACTACCTCTCGCCTGAGAACCTGGACCACTACCTTTGCACCATTTTGCTTCATAACTTTGTTCAGAAAATCGTTTGGCAGATTTGGAAAGCAGATTCGAGATCAGCGTTCAAATCCACGTCTAACGGTGTGAGTCTCATTTCAAATGGCCACTTCGACCCATCATCCATTCCTGGTCAGCACCAACCGTTCCCTGTCTTCCATAGATTTACATGTGAATGACGAAATGTTGAAAGAGCAGAAATTACTCACTGCGCAGCTATTTTTTCCTACATAGTCCACACTGTCCTCATATAGGACCCTCACCCCGTAATCCCGAATACCCCAAGTCCCTTTATCGAGAAATTCTCGGCCACGATAAAACCAATGCAATTAGTAACAGCAGCAAAGAGCCGTTAGCAACTAACGGACGAGAAGGCTTTTTAGGCGTGCTCCACAATGTGGCACATGTCGTCCTTTATGTGTTATGAGAAGGCAGATGTGATAGATATTACAAGAGAGCATGACTCAAAAAAGAAATGAAGTAGAAAAATACAAGTGAGGGGTCGTCATGGATTATACATCATGAATATCGGTTTGTATGCCTCTTTCTTGTTCGCTTCGTCGGCTCAGAAGTTGAGCTACTAAGAATTTCGGGAACATTAGGTATCATGAGGGGCGGTTATAGAAGAGAGTCGAGGTATTTTAATGACAAAATTTCCTGTGCAAATTGTCGAGCACGCCAGGGTAGACTGTTTGCTTTTGTTATCACGGCCCTCCCGTTACCTATGCATTAGCACATGTAATTGCCACATCATGGCTCTAAACATGAAATGACCACCAAACCCTTTTTTCTTCAAGTTCATGGTTTCCCACTGCCATCCGCCACAGTCGTTGGTATATCCCTTGTAATGGGATCTGGTAGATGTGGTATGCTTATCCCTCATAAAATTTCTATCACTTTGAAAGGATTCCAGTGTATTTTTTCTTCATGAGACGTGAAGCGCTGAATTTCAAGGGGAACAATGGAGTGGCTTAGGTATCCTATTTAAAGAAGCAGTTTTTTTTATTTTATTTTTAAGGATATTTAAAAGTGGACAAAGACTTTTGGATGTTCGTTGTTCCCCGTAAGTCGGTGTATCGATTGAAAAAACATTAGAGGCAGAGTTCACCATGAAAAGACAGCCAACTAGAAATCAAAGGGAAAGTGGTCCTTGATGCAGGGATGAAGAAAAACCAGTGAAAACAACCCAGCACCCGATAAATGGCCCGCTATTGCCCTTCGATTCACACTTCAGGCGTGTCTCATCCGTGCTCAACTCACCAACGCTAACGTCTTCACTGCTAGATGGCTAGAGCCAGACGGCAAATGAGTGGGCGGGCAACGCGATAGCGGCGCGCGGACGGCCACGCTAAACCATTGGGAGCATAACTCTCGCTGCGAAGTGTTGTCAATGCACACTCTTAAGGGTTCCGTCCGTTTTTCCAATAGGCAGGTTTCCTCTTCTTCGACCATCGACCGTATCGTGGAATCCTCTTTAAGATACCACGGCTCTTCTCACTTGGATTTCGATGCGTAGCACAATCTTGAGCATTTACGATAACGGTATCATATCTAGCACACTGCGACTGCAACCCCCTCCACATCGATGCGGGGATGTTTTTGGTGCCCGGTAATGGGTTCTGGTGCCTTTCGCGCCGTTGATGAGGCGCCACTGATACTCTAACACTACCTGTTGTCTCAGTGGGCAGGACCCCTATCTAATCTAGCACGTAACTTTCCTTATCGTCTCCATGAGGATTATCGCGACCACTTTCTTCGAACATCTTTTACATAGTGTTTTGCACTAGCTAAGCACGAGTTTGCTTCTTCAAGGTTAAGATTGTTATTTTTAGTGCATAAAGCTACCTTTTGTTTACAGTCAAGTAGGGCAATGGTACAACATCCGGCAAAACTATGCAACCGCATTTACGGATTCTGAAGTGAAAAACTGGAACTTTCCGAGGGCTTTCCGAAGTGTTTTCCTGGCTGTGCGTGGATGTTTTTGCTTAGTTTGCAGCCATTAAAGGCAGAATTTACGATGAAAACTCAACCCATTCCAAATTACTGTTGGGATGGTAAGTAATATCAGAAAGGAAGCGGCATCATGAAAAACGACTCAGAACCCGAGAAATGGGTCCCCTTTCTTTCGCCTTGGTCTTGGTATTGATGAGACTCCCATCGCTGTGCCCTCTACAACATAACGCTCTCTCCGCTATCTAATCACTCGACCTCTGGCGTGTGATTAGACAGGCGGTGGGCGGAGACAGGCAGAGCCGCCAAGATTGAGCCCTGCTAGCTCTCCGAGGTTGAATCTGCCACTGCGTGCCTGTCCGCACCCTCAGGAGGTTCGCCGGTCTCCCCACTAGGCGATTTCTCCCTTCTTCGACCTTCGTTCTTTCCGTGGAGTCCTCCTTTAAGCATTTGTTCAAGACAAATGGGTTCTTAACAGTTTCCGCATTGATTTCTTATTGTTTTGGTGTTTACATCTATAAGAAGAGTTTCAGCATTGGTACGCAATTGTTGGGAGCACCAAAGAATTACCTGGGCGCCAATGTTTCAATAAAAATAAATAAAACGTTCCATTATACCAAAAACAAGTGACCATGAGGGAAGCAGTTTTATCTTCCGGTGTACTGGCTGCGCTCATTACGCCAAGAGGCCATATTTTCAAGGAATTTTATCCATGGCCTTTGTGGTATTTCAGAGCAATTGACGGAAGTTACTCAAAATTTTGAATTTCAGGATCGATTCATCCTGCGGGAAGACACTTATATCTGATTGCTTGTTTTATGAACCGGAAAAAAATTAGGATCGCCCACCTCACTGGACCACAAGAGTTGTCATAAAAAGAGCTTATCGTACCGTACATCAGAAATGTTGACATGCGGTAATCATGACTAGGGGTCGGTAAACACGGTAATCAATCGAGTACAGTGGACATATGTACATATCATTGTTAGAGCAAGTCAATTCAAGGCAATGAATAAGGACGATCGTTTGCAAGACGTCATTCTTGTCGATCGCGTTTTTGGATGGGTAGATAATGGAGTTCCAAAGAATTTATGAATTTGACCGTTCACGATGCTTCTCGGAAGAAGGAAACAAGCTTCCGGCGGTGATGAATCTTTATTTGATATGAGCTAAGCATACTCTTTTCATTCAAAACTGTTGCTGCATTTGTATCCGAGATTTTTATGCAATGTTGTCCAGATCCCAGCCGATGATTGACACAAGTACATCAGTCCTCTTATCGTCTCGGGAAGTTTTGGTACCAGTTACCCGATCCCGAGGAGATGGCACTCTGCTTTTCCTGAGCGAGATTCCATTCGGGATTCCACTGTTGACCATGAGCGTGTCACCAGTGCCCTTTGTCAGTACACCATGTTGCTTCACATGTTTGTAGAACTACAGGAGCGACTGAATATTGCCGCAAGGTTTGCTTATTTTACCAAGCAATTTTAGGCGATGTGTTCTTCCGTGAACAGCTTGGTCCTTCAGCAGACGTCTGCCTTCTTCAGCAAAACTGAGCGCCTGCACATGCCGCAAAATTTTTGCTGGAGTTCTGTGATCGTCATTTCCCATGTTACTGGTCACAATATATCTGGCCATCTGATTCGCCCAAATTGAACCATTAAAATTTTGCGGTCGCAGTTTCTTACAGTAGAGAGTCTCTTCCCAGCAATTTCGAAGTTTGGACTTTCTAAAGGCTTCTTCTGAGAAAGAAAGTCGACGTTATCTTCTTGCCACCCACCCGGATGTCAGTTGGGAAGAGACTCGAACTCTGTATCGCTGCTGAGAGAGAGCCATTTCGAATAAATTTTGTAGTAATTATTGCTATGTTTAATTGTATGTAAAAAAATTTCGAAGCTCCAGCAGCTTCTCTTGGCAAAAATATGGTCCACAAACCAAGTACCAATACTCGGTAACCACCGTGTATGTGCGAGCAACCCCTTCCAACTATATCCACGGCACAGATTGTGACTGAAGAAGTTCAAAGAGGATAAAAGGAGTGAAGGAAAAGAGCTGGGATGCGGGTGATGTCGAACGCGCATCGTATTTGGAATCCTCGTTATGTGATTGACTCACAAACATGAACTGGCTGGCGGTATTCAACCGAATCGGCTGGATGTACATGGCACTTTTATTCCACCGCTATAATTGCGAATATTTGATGGATCACGGGAGCTGACAGCTGATCGTTGAAAAGGGGTGGACGAGAACCATTTTCCAATACGCCGCACAATTGACTCCCGTTGGAGCTTGTAAAGTTGTTTGAATGTGTATCGGGTTCGCACTGCAGTGGTTTTTAAACCCTTTCAGACTCTCAATGAGTTCGTTACTACCCTTAGTGTTTATTATTCATAAAAGAACCTGAGCTGAAGAATCTGCAGAGCTGCCAAAAGCAGGGTCACCATTGCGGCGAATAAGGACGACTTTCATCTGTTGGATAGGCTACGTGAGATGAGTCTTGTCCCAAACAACAATCCCTCCTGGTCTTCAGACTTTTTTGATCTTGTGAGTTACTTTGACGTGAATGCAGCGCCCAACCGCTTCATCCGACCCTATCAATGAGAGACGAGATCCTTTCTTACCACCTTGACTGTTATTCTTCAAATTTTCACTTGTAGTAATTTTTGCTACATGTTGAGGAACAGGTAGAGAAACAGACAAATGGGAAACGCCACCTTATACATACCTCGGCTAGCTCTCCGAATAGAAGCAGTGTTTTCAATGCTCCAAAGATTCTAATCTGAAATACAACGCACGGCGCATCCCTCTTTACAAATGCGATAAGATAAGATAGATTTCCGAGCGATAAGTAGATTATGTTCAATACTCGATAAGAAAAATCAATTATTCGATTATGTGGAGGTAATGTAAAGTGATCGATTCGGAAAATGCGAAATTTTAAAAATAACCAGTTGAAAATTCGAAATGGAATAAAATCGAAAACGGAATAAAATCACAGCTGCAAAAAAATCCAGCCAAAAATTATGGTGGTTTATTTGTTGACTAAACCAAAACGGCAAGTTACCGAGGTCATCTATCAACATACCTTATCGGACGAAACGAAGCGATCGATAATTAAACCCGCTTATTGCCTGGTTCGGAGGAAATATCAGCAATTTGCTAATAAACAAGTGCTCCGAGACTAGTAAACGTGGAGGGGTTCATTTGTTCAATCACCTATTTTCTTAATGAGTTATTTTTATATTAGAATATTCGAGAGTATTAACTTATTTTTATATATTTACTCAATCGAACTGGGACTCTAAGTTCGAGGAGAAAATGAGCAGAATTATTCGGGATCGGCGTTATAATGCAGATCCTGTAGATATTACAATTCGTGTGAATTTCTTGGTGAATCTCGAATGCGTGGCGCATTGTGAACGCGGAGGTGTTACGGTCCGGGACATTTTCCCAAATTTAACCCCTTCGTCGAGATCTATAGAGTGGTGTGCCGGAGCACATATCGGAATACATGTTTCCTCTTTCGTACCAGTATATTGGAATGATTTGACAAGGTCGAAGAGCTAAGGCCCCAACATGCAACATGGCCCCGCCCAACACCACTGACCTCGCCCACAAATTAATGCCATTTTACTTTGCCACTACGAGGAGCGGGGCTTTATTTTCGCCCTTGTCGACTTTTTCTCGTATCTTCATAAGTGATGTTTCACATCACATCTCTACTGCCACTTGCAAGCGTAATAACACATAAAATTGATTCCTGCCTCTGCCTTTATAGCTTAAAGCGAGGGATTACGATAAGATTGGCCTGAGCTGATAGTGGAAGTGAAGATGCTGAACGATGCCCCCTTCATGAAAAGAGCAAAGAAATTCATCGAAAACGTGCACAATGAAACCTCTATATTTGGCCGTTGACCTTCGATAATGGACGAGCTAAATAGCAACCGACTATAGGTCGGTTGCGCATGTCAAACCGATAACCGCTATCATTCCAGCACAGATCATGCTTTGTTTGGTTACACATTCCATGGAGAAGTTACACGGTACGCTACCTCATCCAATGATAAAAACAGTATGCTGCTGGCAACGTACTGATGGGCGGAGAACAGGCAGCGGAGGCGGAGCTCAGGGAAGATTGGCAGCCCCTGGGCGCTGGCCTAGCGCGCTCCAGCCACAAAAAGGCCATATCACGCTTCCATAGGCTACTGCCATGACTACTCCACTTTGATAAACCTTTTTTTTACTGTAGTCATCGTAAGCGAACACCAACCAGTTGTAATAAACATTTTTATTCTGGAGCCTTCACTGCCTTGTGAAGTCTCTCCCAATCCTCATGTATTCAAAACGATGAAAAAAAGGCAGTAAATCAATAAATAAGTTAGACTAGAGCATAATTTCAATGGGTAGTGCTCATAACCATAAATAATGAGATCAGAGTGTAATGACGGAACATTCTTTACCAAATTTAATGAGTGAGGCAGCAGGGAGGTTAGATCTAACAATAAATACGTAACTGAAAGAAAACTGGTCACAACCATTGAAAATCAAATAAAAAGAGCGACTAGCGATCAATATGATTAAGCCTAAGGACTCGTGCTGATCTCTTGAAGACGACGTCTGTGTGTTCCACCACCACAGCAGCGCGCGGTCGCGTGCCGTAGGGATTCAAGCGGAAACGGTTACCCAACTGCTGAGAACATTCATTTGTGGAGAACAAATGCCTCCAACATGAATGTTTTGACCTTAAAAAAGAAACAACGCCATTGCAATTTATGGTTTTTATTTCTTAGCATCTTACCTTTTCAGAAAAATAGAAAATAAGTTGACGCAAGCCCATACTCTTGATTAGACGAACGGGCTTTTATTGGCCAATCTAGTCGCATTCCCTATAAAAAAGCATCTTCTGACAAGTCCACTGCCACGTTAAAGCAATACGATTTCTCAGCACGGTAGATTGGTTCCACCGATAAGATGCGCGAAGCTCGCTTTTGATGGTATGGGCACGTTCTTCGAGCAAATGACGAAACCGTCCGTAAGACTGCCCTCGATCTGGACGTGCCCGGAAAACGACCTAAAGGCTTCCGAAGCAGCGCTGGCTTACGCTGCACGAGGATTTGAAATTAGCTGGCCTCCATCCCGACCAGGCATTGAATCGGGAAAAGTGGCGTCAGCGCACCAGAAAAACGGACCCCGCTACAATGTGGGACAAACGCTGAAGAATAAGAAGAAGAAGAAGTTAGATTGGTTCCAATCTGATCCAAATTGGCGCTAAGGCGCGCAGTGCCATCACCGAGTTATTTTCGGCGTGTCCTCACGTGGTTTTCTTTGCGCACCACATGACTAGAAATGGTCGATTGTACGGAGCACATTCGCTTTAGACGGCCTTGTAGAGGGGAGAGGGTCGTCCAGTCAGTTAGCCGTCATTATTCAGCCGCAAAACAGAATGATCGCCGGATGCTGGTTGAGACATGGAGGGCTGCCTCAGGGTAGCTGCGAAGTATGCGGTGGACTGCACTCGGTTGAACGCCGTAAAGGGGCTTCTACCAGTGCTTCGCTTCACGTTCGCGCTCCGATGCCAACACGGGTTACGGTGGAACCAATCTAACTTGCTGGAAATCGTTCTTGCCCATCGCCATTGTTGGTGGTTGCGTCGTGGGTATGGCATCAAGATGCGCATTCTGCTACTGCTACTGCGACCAATATGTATTTCCGCGCTTTTACAATAAACAAGGGACTGTAGCGAAATGCAAACATTAGAAGTTTGGGCTTAAGCAGCAAAATGTATGCCCCGCTACCGCCGGCGAAGGCGATAGTACTGTACTCGTCCGCGGCGCGCCTCCCTTTGAAAGAAAAGTGACACTTCGGGTCAATTTTTGGCCGTTTTTCATCCAGAGCTGCCAACCTCAATACCATCTCAAATTCCACACAGCTGTAGTCTTCAAGAGAGCATCAGAGTAAAGAGTATGAAGAAATGTGAGAGATCGAACCAATGAGAGGTGATTTCGGCAGAGTGTTATAAGTTTCAGTCTGAGCAAGTGGGTATGACTAAGAGATTGCACCTTTGTGTGTGAGAAATTCCATCAACGTCTCTATCTCCACATTGATATTCGCCGTCGCTCGTCTAATTCGTTGAGCGATCTCGTCCGTCTCGCAGTCGTCGAAACTCCGCCCACAGAACGATGCCACCATGGCTTGTGCTTGTGCGTCCTCACTGGAAGATTTTACTACTGTAATTTGTTTCATCTTTATAGATTAACACACATGCAGGTAGCCATACAATAGCAAAAAGATTAACAACCACCACT
>KZ347899.1:0-16391 GCA_002352805.1 Teladorsagia circumcincta | reverse complement strand
CCATTGATCTTTCCTCAGAATTCATTCAACAGTGCAGTGCTGATTTTTACCAGAATGAGTACGTTTCAATTAGGGTTGATTTTGGGACACATTTCGGTTATCGATAGAGAACTTTTTAGCCCAGAAAATGTCACCGACTTCTGCCGTGACAAAATCTTCTCACTGACGACGGAATTTAACGCGGCTGCCTTCTCGTGCGATTGTAATCCTAAGGTTGGTGAAATGTAAGTTGATTTCCACGCAAACAGCTGGGAAATTCGACTTATAGGGTTCTGAATCTTTCTGTTGCGATGAATACGGAGGACAATGCAAATGCAAGGCTAATATCATCGGTCGTCGTTGTGATCGATGTGCTCCTGGTTACTACAACTATCCGGATTGTATCAGTAAGTTACCCTTTTTGTGACTGATTCTTTGGAAAGAAGTGTTCGATAATGTGGAACAAAATGATCATAAACTTCCTGTGTAAAGTGAATGATTTGATTCACCGAAAAAAAAGCGGAAGAGCCTAATACAGGATTCGATTCGTTCTCGTTATCTTGCAATTCAATAGTTTAATCTTTAGTAGTAGGAGTTGAGAATCTTGAAGAAGGCTGATTAGGCCAAATAATGGACTGCTTGGAGGCGCACTCCTCTATGAGCTATGCAGGCGTGGTATTATATACGAGAATGGAAGTGCAGGTGCCGCACCACCTGTAGAAGAGAAAAGGAAGCGGAATCGGTGCTAAGTGAGTTGGAGGGGGGGGGGTACCCTGTGGCGGCGCGGCGACTATTTACCGCAGTAGCACTATGCTTGACCCCAGGTCCGAGGCTCAAAAGGGTCAAAAGTTGGATTCTGCATAGAAACAGACCAGGCTGTGTACAGCCTGCCCACTCCTTCCTATGCTTAGGCTCAGTGCCATCGCGTTGGAGGGTCCGCGTGGTCCCCCCCCCCCTTCGCGACTCACTTGGCACCGGGCAGTATCCGATTGCATTGAAATTTTGAGGGAAAGAAGAAGTGATAGTGGGCTCCATCGTGTGCAGTACTTCGAAGGCGCAACCATCGATTCGGTTCAAGGCGCAAAACTGCAATTGGAGGGGTGCAGCGGCCGTAGTTGCAGACGGAATGCGCTGCAGTACAAGTAACAGAGCACCAGCACCTTTTTTTCCACTTTCGAGCCGCGAGAAAAATATGTCTTCGACCTTCATGGATAGCTTCGTACGCTGAACGTATTGGTCACACCTGATCGGGAGGTGCTCCTATAAGAAACCCAAATGCTTGCAAGGTGGTTACTCATATCAGGTCAGCTGGGGTGAGTTGTAAGTTTGAGGTATAACTTTAACGGTGTCACAAGTCCCGGCTCTATACAAGTGGGGTGGACATGTCAAGCATTTCACATATGTCAAGTGACTCCTCAGTCACTACCCCCTTATAGTTAGATTGGCTACACTCTCCCTGGCTCACGAGTTCCCCGATTCTCGTGGCACTATTGTAGCGGGAAGCAGTCTCAATTCCATGCATTCCGCGCCTACCGTATTCAAAAAATGCGGCGTGCCCACACTACTTGTATAGCACCCAGGTCCCTTCTGCCACCAGAATAGGTGCCCATAACTTTAACCAGATCTAGTCGCGCGAAAGGAGAACTGCGTGTTCATTGGACTACTTGTCCACCCGGGTTACGTCACAGAACTACGAAATGCCGTTTTCAGAGTGCAAATGCAGCATTGGTCAGCAATGTGACGAGCAGACAGGGCAGTGCTTCTGTCCACCACATGTTGAAGGCACCGCCTGCGATAAGTGCGTGAGCTACGCGTTCGGTTACGATCCTCTCATTGGATGTCAGAAGGTGTTGTCTATGTGTTGTATTTTGGTTCATTTGAACATTGTTCAACCCTTTTCCGTTTTGAATATGCCAGAATCAAATTCACAATGATTTCATTTTAGTGCGGCTGTCACGTTCAAGGTTCCGAAGGAGCTTCTCTTCAATGCGATCCCAATAGTGGACAGTGCCTGTCAGTTGTTTGACGATATTCCTGCATGGGTTTTTGAACGGAGACCACGGCGCTCATGTCCTAGGCGGGGGGGGGAGCACCCAAAACCGGCCGATGGTCAGGGTAAAAATCGCTCGAAGAAACGGCAACGGCTTGTCAAGGATTTCGGATGCGCTCTTTCACGCTCTCCCGTGCTGGCATTCACTCTGGTCACCTGCGAGCCGTCTGTGCCCTCCGCGCGTACACTAACTCTTGCCGTTACTCTCGCACAGCAGAGAGCCATTAACGAAGAATTCCTCGACAGTTATTCACCCTGCCGATGGTGGGTGACACTAGGACGAAGCCTAGGAGGGGAGAAACGCCAGCGAGAACACAAATTGCTTACATTTTCCCCAGAATCCTCCCTCTTCCTAAGGCTCGGTCCGAACTCAGCAAGTGGCTCACTTGCTTGGATGCCCTTTTCCCCTCTCACCCTCTCCCAACGCCCACGACTGAGCGCCCAAATCACTATCTATCGTCTAAATTCTGATAGGAGCTGATCCCCCCTTATGGACCAATTTCTCCTCCTTTTTGACCCTTCTTTCACAGGTGCCGAGAGTCGATCGGTGGTCGTCAGTGTGACCGTTGTCTGGCTGGCTTCTACGGATTCCCACATTGCTACGGCTGTAGATGTAATACAGCAGGAACTACCGAGGAAATTTGTGATCCTGCTACGGCTCAATGTACTTGCAAGGTATATATCCAAACAGATCACCATAGAAAATTGATTGCTAAAAAAGTGCAAAATTTTAGGAAAATGTAGGAGGGCCAGCTTGTGACACCTGTAAATCAGGTACATTCCACTTGTCAGCAGATAATCCAAAAGGATGCATCAACTGCTTCTGTTTTGGTACGACCGATCAGTGTCGTTCCAGCATGTTCCCTGTATCCATTGTGAGTTCGTGTACCATCTTTTATACTTCATAACCATCTTATATCTCTTCTTCCTGCATCACAGCATTTTCAGAGTTCTGTCGACATGTCCATGTTCACCACGAACGATCCTGCTGGAACACTGGAATTTGACAACGATATCGTCACCTACACGGCCGGAGACAATTCCACCGCCAGTGTGTATTTCAATGTCCCCATAGAGCATGGAGCCGATTACACAACCAGCTACGGCCTACTGGTGGGTGTTTTCAGTGTCTTGCCAAAAAATGCCAAAAAAATTGAAAGCCCGTCCGTGGTACAGAAATAAATGGGTAACACATGGAAATGATGGTACCGGAGAAGCCTAAGATTTTCGGAAAGGTTCACTGATAAGCTGAAAGCACATTCCACGGTGAAAAGATACGGTAGTTTTGTCTGAAAATAAAAGCGTGTGTGCGATGGAGACTCCAAAAAGGAGTTTTCCAGAATACGGAACTAAAAAGCCTTTTTACGAGGGGAACAGATTAATTGGACGAATGTAAAATGGGTTCATTTTTTAGTCATTGGTTGGGCAAATAAATAAAAATAGTTAAGTGGAATTTGGGTAAGTATTTTTGTTGAGTGTGAGAATAATGGCGTTGAGGAGGATGACAGGCGAGACAGCACGAGTACCCGGCTAAAGGCCCGTCGCGCGGCGAGATGGGGGACGCAGATGAGTAAACGGACAAGTCGCAGAGAGTATCATGCGATATGGGACGTAGTATGGTACTGACCTACCGTAGTACTCAACCTGACGCTAAATTTATACCGTGCGCACTGCAACTTCGCCGCTGAGCCGTCTGCATCCCTGCCATCTCGCCGCACGACGGGCCTCCTGTCAGGCACCCAAAGAGCACAGCAATGAACGAGACGCATGCATTGTCGGGGACTTTCGAACGGTAAACGTCCCATGATTTCTGTCTGGATCAACCCTACCCTGCTCCCGGCTGCTTGCTTCATTCCTAGCTTCTTTGTAGAATACGATTTTAATTCAAAATATCTGCACTTTCAGCTGTACTTCCAACTATCCGTCCAACCTCGTGACGATCATCCAAGAATGAGTACAGATGCCGATGTTCGCCTTCATGGAAACAACATGACTGCCGAATTCTGGGCACCTGAACAGCCGGCTGACCCGAAAGAAGCGTTCAACGTTCGAGTGAAGCTTGTGCCTGTAAGTATTCAAGACCACGAGTAATTCTCTTCTGTAGCGACTTCCGTGATTCGTCTTCTCTATGTGTAATTATTATTCCATTGAGAATATTTTGCTAGTGGTAAGTTTTCAATTTCAGGAGAACTTCCTGTCAACCACCGGAGAACCGATCACTCGCGACCAGCTCATGATGATTCTGCACTCACTGCAGAATATTACTATCAAAGCGTCTTACTACAGTAACCCAAGTTCAGCTCAACTTATCGACTTCGGTCTTGAAGTCTCCGGCGAGGTACTAGTTATAAATTTTCAGTTGACTACTGTGTGAAAGTTAGCTCATGTCACTTATTTAGCACTTCCCATTGTCGGCTATAAAAGCATCCTCAGTTGAGCAATGTCTCTGTCCGGCACCATACACTGGCGCGAGCTGTCAGCACTGCGCTCCGGGTTACTACCGAGTGCAGACTGGATCGTTCCTGGGCGCTTGTGTGCCGTGTGAATGCAATGGGCACTCAGGATCCTGTGATCCAGATACAGGTACCGTTTCCTTCCGATGCGGCTGTACTGATCGATATCAATCAATACTTTCAGGTGTATGCTTTGATTGTCAACACAGCACTCACGGAGACCATTGCGAGCTGTGTGAAGAGGGACACTATGGAGATGCCACCGATGGCAGTCCATACTCCTGTATGCCATGCCAGTGTCCATTTTCACCCACAAACAACTTTGCTACTGGATGCCAGGTAGGAACTTATTCCCGTTATTCAAAATGGATCTTGAGGGGGGGAGATAGTATAAAGTTTTGGAGATACAGAAGATCTTTAAAAAACCTGTTGGATTAGCGAACGAACAAACATTACACGGAAAGATCTTATCAAAATTTTTTCTATTTCAAAATTCACAGCTTGTTTTGATATTTTCACCTCGTTTTGTGGCATCTTCCTTTCTAGGTGTCTGAGTATGGCCAGCTGCTCTCCTGCAACTGTAAACCGGGGTATACCGGAGACAGATGTGACAGGTAAAGTGCTCCAGAGCTACACTTCAATACACTTCAATGGGGTATAAGACAGAATGCCCGTCGTGCGGCGTGAACACAGAACACGGGAGCGCAGAAGGGTCTGTGGACGAGTCGCAGCATGAGCTGTGCAATGTAAGACGCACATTCTATTAAGCTTGACGCTAATTCGCTACAAGACGCGTTGTGACTCGCCCGCTGACCCGTCTGCGTCTCTGTCTTCTCATCGCGACAACATACTTCCTGTCTGGTACCCCACTTCTCCTGCATTTTTAAGTGTTATTCTACTCTAGTTTGCCAACCGATATCTGGACTTCTCTAAAAAGTTGTTTCCAACGTACCTCGAATAGAATTGAGAGCCGTACGTGTTTTCAGATGTGATGCTGGTTTCTTCGGTGAACCTCAACGTCCAGGCGGCTCTTGTCGGCCATGCGATTGTAATGACAACAACAATCTGACAGACTCGAGAGCCTGTCATCCAATCACTGGCGATTGCTATCTTTGCGAGCGGAACACCGACGGTCGTCATTGTGAATATTGCGCCCAATGGTGAGTGATTTGCCTGACTATTCTATTATTTTGTTGATTTTCTCAAGCAAGATCCGCTTATGCAAGAAGTGTGATTCCACAAAAGAAGCGCTGAACGAATTTCTTCACAACGATATACATAAGTTAAAGGGGAATATGCCTAGTCGAAAGGCGGGGGTCTCCGTAATTGGGGAATATGTGCGTTTCGCAGCGAAGGGTATGTCCCATACCCGCGCCGATCGCGTCGCTGTCCGCCTACTTTCTCGCTATCTGACGGGGGGTGTTCGGCAGGGTGAGGGAGCGTTGAATAGGGCGTTTTAGTGTGGAAACCAACGAACAAGGGAGGGACCCATTTTTCGGGTTCTGTCCATTTCTCATGGCTCCTTCTTCATCTCTGCCCATTGACCGTCTCAACTCTGATTGCTAACTTTCCACTGTGAACTCCGCCTTGAAGTATCACAGCTGGTTTTTGCTGTCAACGAGAATATTGTTTTCAACCTTTTTTGTAATGCGCAAAACGCTAATTCTGTTTTTCGTTGAGTTATTCCAATTTCTGGTGTTCATTTCAGGTACCACGGTGATGCAGTGGCGGCAAAGAACTGTACTGCATGCACGTGCGACCAGTGCGGTTCAGCGATGTGCGACAACCAAGCTGGCGATTGCCAATGTAAACCAAATGTGGAAGGACTTAACTGTGACAGATGCATTGTAAGTGAAGTAGACCTGCGATGGCCTGGTCGAAAGGCTGCTTCGAAAACCGAAATTTCTACTCTCAACTATCTTTTCTCTGACTACAAACCGCTCCAAAAGTGTTGTTTTAAGTCTTGCAAGGAATTTCTAGTTTTTTTTTCTGCGGACTGACCAGTTTTCAAGAAACTAAAGGCCCGAAAACAAGGTCAGGTAGAGCTGAGCACTATAAAGCCTTACAAAGGGCAATACTTTCAGTCTGATCATTGGGGTTTCTCACGCTGTGGTGGATGTTATCCGTGCCATTGCGGTATCGCTTCCTCTTCCACCCAATGCGATGACGAGACCGGTCAGTGTCAGTGTCGACCAGGAGCTGTTGGACTACGTTGCGAGCATTGCGAGCATGGATTTTGGAATTATGGCGAATACGGCTGCCAAAGTACGTCCCACATTCTCTTGAATAAAAGAATCGAGCCAATTGTATGATTTCTAGAGTGCGACTGCGAGGCAGATCTCTCCATGGGGACGGTGTGTGATGTGCGTACGGGACAGTGTCATTGTCAAGAAGGAGCCACTGGTGCTCGTTGCGACCAATGTCTGCAGTCATATCTCAGAATTCCCACTTTTGGATGCCGACGTAAGAATTTTCTCGTCGTTTCTTCAAAGCACATAGAAAAAGGCTCTGTAAGGCATCTGATCTGTTTAAGGCTGTGATGAGTGCGTACATCATCTGGTCTCGGACGTGGATCATCTTGGACTGGATATCCAGCATCTGAATATGTCGATTGGCAACATTTCATCCGCTACCGTCGTTGGAGCCAGGCTTAGCCGCAATTCCAAGAATGTCAATAAATACACGGTAAGTGATTGATTTTGCAAGCTCAAAGGCAATGTTCGCTATCGAGTGGACTCAAAGGCAATGTCCTTCACCGTAGATGGAGCCAGGCCTAGCCGAAATTGATGTGTTTTGCCGTTATAAGGGACAGTTTAAGTGTGAAGTGTAATATCTGTGACAAAAAACCTCGAAGAAACTGCTGACAAGAACGAAACTGAAGCCGCTCGTTCGAGCGAAATAGCATTGATTTGGGGCGGGGTCTATGGTGGCGGGCGGAGCATATGGTGAGTCGTTGGACCTTAGGGCACAGCTTGATAAGTCGTGGTGCCAAGGGGATACATGCTCTGCGCTTGCATTCCGCTCCATATTTCTCGCACAACGGCTTCATTTCTTACAGAAATCGCGAATTTTACCTTGAGCCTCCATAGTTTGAGGCAAAAAATACGACTGGAACTCTTGAGAAGATTCCACGCTTGCCTAGGTGCGGGCTACTGCTTCCTGGAATTGATAAAAGGCTAAAGCATTAGCCGTTGATCAATCCTTTTGGAGATGCGACATGCATTCTACTTCAATTTGTAAATTTGTATTGTCAATTTGAATGTGTTGTGGCTATGCAACGAGTTGCGGGGCCAGCCGATGTAGATTGTACAAGCCCACGATTTTATCCTCTCGGACAAGTCTGCTACAAAGTAAACGACTTCAGTGGGATGAAAGGCCTGCTTAACTTTGACGACGCACAAACCAGGATTTGATCCCAGGACCGCGCTTGGTCCAGCAGCGCCACTTACACCGCTCTCGCCCGAAAGGATAAAGCATTCGCCGTTGACCAATCCCTTTTTGGGATGGCGCGAATTCAAGATAGATAAGTTATCGGTTGATCAATGATGAAGAAAAACTGCAATGAATTTCTGAAAGCAATTCCATGGTGATCGCATTTGTGGAGTACCTGACAACTTTGCGTGTTCAGTGTAAGTGCACCTCAACAATGGAGAAATGGCCCTATTCCTTTTACCCACAAGGACAGCGAGGAAAGAGTTTTTGATGGGTTTTATGGTTGGTATAAACAGTTTCGCTGGATCTTGTTGCGAATGGTAAACCAATAACCACATCTACTATTCATTCTGATCACAGTGACTGCGGAGCTTGCCTTTAAGTATAATGTCTCGAATAAAATGCTCGATTGTTCGCGGTGAAAATTTAATTAGGGGGGCACTCCATTGAGTTCTTCGATATTTAAGATAAGGATAAGCGCTCACGATACCTTATCAGATCATCTTGGATGTACTGTCGATAAGTGTCGGTGTAGTGTGGAAACACCTCAAGATGCTTCCATATGTGCACCTGCCATGGTCCAAGGAAACGGTGCTGGACCACGGGGACGGAACTCTACCCGAGTTCAAGGGCGGAGGAGTTTCAGGGTGGTTAGCACGCGGAAACAACTGGGCAGGAAGTGGGCAGAATGCGTGGACTTCGGGGCACCCACCGATTCAAATGTATGTACATCGCAAACGAGCCATTCGCATGCTATCTGATCCTTGTGATAAATAGTTCGAGGAAGCGCTCTCTAGGCCAAAGAAAGATAGCAAGGAGCGCCCCCCCCCCTCCCTAACTGGATTTGCACCTTGTTTGTTATCGATTTGTACTAGAAGTGCTAAGCTGGAAATCAAACTTTTGTATTTTGAAGATTTTGGCCAGAAAGGCCAATTCCAATTTTTGAACGACTTTTTGGAATTTAAGGATATCGCGAACCTGCTATCTGGTGAACAATACGACAATTTCATTGGAGACGCTCGTGCAGTCCTTGCCAACATGTCGCAGTTGATGAATTCTGTTGAAAGGTTACTCAATCGACATGATATCGGTTACCTATATGTTGCATGAAAATGAGTTATAGATGTTGATTTTTTCTTAAGGTCCAACACAGTGGCCGATAACGATGTCGAGCGTGCAATGAATCTAACGGATTCAGCCGGCGAGGTTATTCAGGATATTCGTCGACGGGCTGCGGTACGCATCTTCACCTTTTGATGTTCAGTGCTCTATTGTCTTCAAAGACTTTTTGGCAATCGCTTTCACGTGTTTCAGGACGCTTCGGCCTCTGTGGACCATGCGAAAAACCTTGTTGCTTCTCTCGGAAGTCATTCTTCAGCGCTCATCATCGATCCAAGATGGGTGGAATACGCCGAGGAGACGTTGCATGAGCTGGAAGCAGTGACAGCGTTAGTGAAACGATTATTGCTGCAATTTCTAACTTTTTACTCCAACGATCTCATTTCTGTAATTTCAGCGATGGGAAACCAGAAGAAGCCACGAGAGTTCCGAAGAAGATCGCAGAGGTACAGGAAGAACTGAGCCGTCGCACTGAGAAATTGAACGAACTGAACAAGAAGCTTCATCACGCTCAGGACAAGGTGCTTATTGTGCAGAAGCCTTCCACATTTATTGACGTATCAAAATCGTTTCTCATTCAGAGTGAGGAGGTCGCTGATTATTTGAGCGATTCGCAGAAAATGCTAAAGGAATCTCGAAAGAACTCCGAGGAGGCTCGTAAGGTACGGTATTTATTCAGACTATAAAACCAACTTCTGCATTTTTTCTTCTTCTTCGCCATTAAGATATGGAATTAGCTTATCCCAAAAGGGAGATGTCACAGTTGCTCAGGCGTGGGAAACTGTGCCTACGAGGTTACTCATTCCTACCTACCTCCCCCCCCCCCTCCTCCGGTCGACGCACTACTTAAACCCTTCAAACCGAAGAGGTTTTTTTTTTACTTTTTTGCCATTTTAGACCGCCTCTATGCGCTCTCGCGAGCCCCTCTCCTCTCCAAGGCTCTGTCTTAGAGCTTTCACCTGTTCTCTGATCGTCAGTGCTCTCCGCCTTTCATAGCAGGGCCATAGAAGAAAGTTCAAGTGGTCCGTAACCCCTCCCCCTTGCACAGATCTACATATGTAGAGACTTAAAGATTAGCATGGGTGATAGAGAAACACTAACCCAGCAGAACTCTTCACAATCAACACATGGACCCCCACATTCGTGGCCCACAGGATTTTTCTCCTTCGACACTCTCCCAATCACTCGCACACTAAAAGCTGCTCTCTCAAAAATGGATATCAATTCATGTACAGCATTTGATTGTTAAGGCTGCTAGCGGCATATCAACATTAAGACTGGAAGGCCTCGGAAAAGCCTTAGCGGATGGCCGTGATAAGGCTATTGAGGAACACAGCATCGTCACTGGTGTGCTGCTAGAGGTTGGTGCTGCTCTCAATTCTATTTGAATTTTGTCCATTAATTTCCGAATTCTAGGTTAAAAATCTTACCGAGCAAGCGAAGGATGCCCTGGAGTCAGTGGGAAACTCGCTGACAAATTTGGCTGAAGTCCGTGCAGAACTCGCCGAGATGGTTGAGCCAAAGCGTGAGAAGCGACAAGCATCTTATGACAAGGGCGCAGTGGATGCCAGAGTCAGGGACCTGGAAATCGAAGCGTCACGTCTGAAGAACAACTTTGGCTCAGCTCAGTTGGAGTCTCAGGTTTGTCTACAAAATATCCCGATATTTGCTTGAGCTAACGGAACAGCAAGTCTGCACGGTGATAATTGCTCTTCGAATTTTTATGTACACTGATTAATACTTATTAATTAAGAATGCTGTCGAAGCTGCCACCGCCTACAGTAATCTCACCGATTCGTTGAAGAGCGCTCAAGAAAACGCACAATGGGCAATCAATGAGATGACTGAGCTGAGTGAGGGATTGCAGGAGAAGGTAAGGTTCATAGTACTCCTTTTGGCTAGGTTTTTCCCTCGTAAAAATTGCGAATTTAAATTTATCTATCTGGCTCCTCACCATGAGAAGTGGAAATGGGTATGTCATCGCCACTCTTTCCGGTGTTGTTTTAGTCTATTGGGCGTTTCTCCCACTGAAGTATGGAGTCGCAAGAACAGTATGCACACATCAAGCACTTGGTTAGCTCACCTAATACTGACCCTCAAAAAAAGGGTGCAGTGGGTATGATCGGGGGAGTCTTTTCTGCTCTTTCCTGTGGCTTGAGTAAATGTCCCGCCGCCTTCCCAGCCATGTTTGGGGGTGTCCCCCAAGAGGCCCACCGCGCGGCGAAGGAGGAGACGCAGCGCGTGCTCTGAGAGAGACATCGTTGGCGCACTCTATTTGACCGAACGATAAATCGATACCGTGCATGCAGTGACTCATCTCTTGTCGCGTCTGCGTCTCTTCCTTCACCGCGAGGTGGGCCTCTTTGGGGACACCCCGTGATTGGCGCGACCACGGGGTGGGACATTTACACGTAGCCACTCCATTCATGGCTAAGAAGGAGGCGAGACATTCCCAAAAGAGGTGTGGTGCATATGAGTAGCCCCGATTAGGCCGGGTCACTCTTTGCGACTCGAGCAATTCGCTAGCGAGTCTTGGGTACGAGAAATGACAGCGAATTAAACTATGCACCAGCAAATCGAACTGTATACCAGCGACCGGGCAGTGTTCAGAAGTAGCAGGAGTTCCTCTTGATCGTACATTTCTCTCCTTTATCCCGGGCTTTCATCCCCTATCACTCGCTCATGCTCACATAAGCTTGGGAAAAAGGCGAGGTCAACGTACGAAAGGAAGGACTCCGGGCACTTCCAAACACTGTCTGGTCGCTAGTACATAGTTTGAACCGCTGGTGCATGTTCGATTCGCTGCATCGTTCGATCCATCGGCGCATCTCTCGTACCTTGCAATTCGCTAGCGAATCGCTCGATCGCAGAGTCTGACTCCAGCCTTAGAGCCCAGGTCACCTGCATGGGAGCCTCTCCGCTTAGCTCGGACCAAACCTGAGCCTTAGCCTAATCTCAAGCTTTAATAATAGCGCAGCTCTTATGAATTGACCCATCGAGGGAACTGAGAGTCCCTAAGGAGGTTTAATTTAGGTCGAAATTGTGCTCTATCTTTTTGTCAAATCGTTGCTCTAAAATCAATTTTAAGAAGGAACAAGTTAAACAAGCACTCAATGGCTCAGCTACGCTGGTCCGTCAAGCTTCGAATTTGCAACAGAACACGCTGAATACTTTGAAGAAGGAGGCCGTCGAGACAGAGAACAGAATTGATCGGGTAGGTTATCGCTTACCCAGGCTATGAACGTCAACAGCACGTTCAAGCCAATCAGATCTGAAATCAGAACAAGGCTGGGCCAATGAAGCAGTAAAATCGCCTTTTTCAGTTAACCACAATGGTCGATGGAATGCGCCGTAATGTGGATGGTATTCGTGCGTCGCTGGTATCGCCCCTCAACGAGACCACCTTTGCAGAGGTGGAGAAGTCAGCTGATCATGTGAATAGCCTTCTTGTCGACTCGGACAAGGTGGATCACTCTTATCGCCTCACTTTTAATCGAATTCAGTTTATTTTAATGACTCATTAAGGTTCTGAGCACAGCACGCGAGAGCTTAGCGGAACTTAAGGAGGCGACCGACAAGGCTGTCTCGGAAGCCACTGATGCTCTGCAAGGTATTAAGACGACGAGAAGCAACGTTAAAGAGGTACTTGCATTTCCCTTTGATGGAGGATTCCAGGACAAGGTCAGAGGTCGGGGAAACGAAAACCCACCGAGCGGAAAAACAGGCGGACCCTGGAGGTGGGGACCGACGCGCAATTCGCCCAAACACCCATGGCCAATTCTCAGCCGTTTCCTGGTTTCTCTTCTTCCTTTTGATTCCCAATTAGCTGTTCGTCGCAGAGTCCCCTCTTTACCGACGGAAACTTCTCTGGGAATTGTTTGCTTTTTGGTATAAACGGTCTCTATTGATAGCCCATCTAATGTGGTAGCTAACATCACTACAAGAATGCCCTGGGTTATTTCAGAAGCTTGATCCTCATCGACTCCTTCATGGTGACCTCAGAGCCATCGCTTTGACTTTGCCACGATGACATTAAGTCCGGGGTTGAGTGGTATGCCGTCTAGACCAACCAGTCCTCCCATCCCGCGTTGGATCATCCGGAGAGAGGATGAAAACACTGAGTTGTAGCATGGGCTGGCTCGAGCAAGTCATTGCTCAGGCTAAATTCCATTCAAAATGCCGTTACGATAATAATATGTCAACAAGTACTGGATGGAGGTAACATACGTGACTCTCTCAGAGGGAAATGATGACCCTTCATCTTTTTACCCACTTTGATAAGCACGGTCAAAAGCGGTCGAGCAAACTTGAACGGCATGTCGAGGATTTTCGTCTCTCCCGCGCAGATATCCACTCTCGCCACCCGCCAGCAGTCTGTGCTGTCCACGCGTAAATTCACTCTCGACACTGCTCCCTCACAGCAAAGAGCCATGGCCGAGGAATTCCTCGACCGTTATTCACCTGCCTGAAAATCAATCTGAAGAAGGGTATACACTAAGGTCATTCCAAAAGTGAAAGATGTTTGTAATCTCTACGGATTCTCTTCGATTTCAGCTCTCTGTTCTGGTCCCGAAGCTGATGAAATCTTATGACAACATGCACAACAGTGCCACGAACCGTACGGCTAAAGTGGAGGCATGTGTAGACAAAATCGCTGCTCTCAAGGAACAGATCGCTGTCGCCAGAGATGCTGCAAACAGGGTTCGTTCTAGAGATTTCTTTTGAAATTTTCGAGAGTTTTAATTTCTCTTTCGAGTGTTATTATTTAGATTAAACTCGGCGCACATTTCGAACAAGGCAGCTCGCTGGATTTGGCAATGCCACATCGTGTAGCACGATCAGCTGCCCATACAGACATCTCTTTCCATTTCCGCACCGCAAAAGAACATGGTGGGTTTCTGCTTGGACAGGTTCTTACAGATTTTCTGCCGACGATGTATATGGTCTATTTGACCATTCCAGCCGAGTTTGCACAGTGAAAATAACGAAGCATTCCTTTTACATTGAATTCTGGATGTGGTGAATTGCAGGCATCCCGCTGTTCTTCGGTAACGAAGAGGGATCCGCTGGCACCCGTGCCGTACCCACTGATGACTATATCGCCGTGGAAATCGAGTACGGTCAACCGAAGGTCACTATCAATCTGGGCGAAAAACCGCTTGTTATTCGACTGAACACGTGAGTCTCAAGTATCCCTAGTGGTCGTCGTAAATAGTACTATTCCATTGAGTTTGGGCTCAATCACTAAGTTCGACTCCCAGCGCGTTACCCAGGTTAGCTTCCCATATGAGATGAAACGTTAAGAAATTGTGCGAAACACAAGAAACATGAGCCAGTAGGGGCTCAATGTAATTATTTTAAAGTATCCTCATAATACTACTGACATCTACAACCACTGGTACACCAAATGATTCAAGCTGGAGCAACTCAGATGGGTAATTAGTATTTCTGTCTCAAGACTTAAAGGCACATCTCACGACTTCGAACTACAGTCAGATCTCTCAAAAAACAAATTACTGGTGCAAAGTGAATCCTGGTAAAGTAAAAAGTGTAAGAACCCTCCGTACCCTGAAACTGAAGTCCCGTTTTTTTGAGAGTGTGGGTAAGGGAGGGGGTGGCAGAGCTCCAACGAAGATATACTAGGCCTCGAAAGAAAAATGGACGTAAGATGAGAGGACATGGACACTCTGCTGCATAGACCTTGCAGTATAAGGCCGATGTCAGGCTCTGCGAACCAAGCGATTCGCTAGCGTCCACGTTCGCGTCGCAGCCAGCGAATAGCCCTACTGGATGGTACCGCAACGCGACCGCGGACGCTAACGAATCGTTCGATTCGCAAAGTATGACATTGGCCTAAGCAGGTGGAGTTGTTGTCTTAGCGCCCTTGCCGTGCACTTTCCAACGATCGGAAGAGAACGGCTTGTCGACTACCTCTGTTAATGAGTCGACATTTTTCCGCAAAAGCGATCGAACCGCATAATTCTATAACTTACTAAATGTACAAACCGAAATAGAGGTTTCAGTTTTAGTATTACTTACCATTCAATAGCATCCTACTATATATAAGCGGCTAAGTGTGTCTGTTGGTGTGTGTGTGTGTGTTTGACCGGAAATTCATAACTCGGGTACCAGCGGTCGCCAGGAGCTGATTTTAGGATATGAATAGGGGATGGGACGGGAACATGTTTGGTGTGGGACAGAAAGTGATAAGAGCTGATAAGAGCTGATAAGGAGCGTCAAAGCGCGAATTCAACGAAATTCACAGCGGGTGTGCAGCAGCGGTGAGGCGTAGGTTCTGGCAAGTAATGTGGAGGGTGGGACGGGAACATGTTTGGTGTGGGACAAAAAGTGATAACAGCTGATAAGAGCTGATAAGAGGCGCCAAAACGCAAATCTCACGAAATTCACAGCGGGTGTCCCAGCGGTCGCCAGCGACTGAATTTAGCGTATGATATAGGGGGTGGGACAAAAACATATTTGGTAGGGGACAAAGAGTGATATCAGCCGATAAGAGCTGATAAGAGGCGCTAAAACGCGAATTTCACAGAATTCACAGCGGGTGTCCCAGTAGCGGTGAGGCGTTTGTTCTAACAGGTGATGTGGAGGGACACAAAAATGTTTCGTGATGACACAAAATGATAACGGTCGATAATAACGATATGCGTAGTACGAGTCCCCCAAGTCCTCGAAAGCAGATTCTAGATGACGCACCTTTCAGTTTCATTTCACCTGTGGGCCCTCTAAGCTCCCCTGTGTTGTTGAGAATGTATGGTAGATGTTTAAGTTTTACGATAGTAGATGCTGGGTATTTATATTTCAACATCATTGACGTCAGACGTTATCTGACCGCTAAAGCATCCTGAAGTTCGATGCATGGTGGTTGTTTACAGACACCACTCTATCTCCACAGTTCACCGCGCGTATCGAGCGGTAACCTCCAGAAGAAATGGGCAGCCTATCGCACGTTCATCTAATTCATTTCACGAAACGACGCATTGTTGAGTGGTGCCAACGCTCCACCGGCTGTTCACTTCCACCGAAGCCTTCCATCATGCGCGCGTGGCGTGCGGCGCTAAACTGGTGATTGATAATTTCCGCTATCCTTCTATTATATAAACCGCTAACTTGGTGTGTCGGTTTGTATGTGTATATATGTATGTATGTAAGTACGTATGTCGGTGTGTCCGTCCGCAAAATGAAATTGAAGTAATAAGGAGAATTGGTTGGCTCGGAGGACTTGAGCTATCTATGTTTTTCAATGGCATGATTGTGATTGCATCTCTGACGGCTATAGTAAACTCCTACTGAAAACCCTCTCGATCATTTCACACGATGATGGAGTGGCAGATGGAGGGTAG
>KZ347895.1:5339-16562 GCA_002352805.1 Teladorsagia circumcincta | reverse complement strand
TCAATCATATCAGCGCTTGTTTCCAAAATCCAATATCAATTAAGCGCGCATAAAACCAAATGTATTTCGAAACCACCAGCTGAGATATAAAATGAAAGGTGAGGCAATCTGATAATGAAAATAAGAATCTATTTGTGAGACTCATGTGACTGTGAAAGTAAAGTAATAACGGTGATCATGACCTTTATTCCAGTCTCATCATGCCTTATCAGGTTTCAACATGTAAGGAAGCAGTGAAGTTTGTTTTGGCATGACATGTAAAACGACACTATTCACAATTCGCGAGAGGCGCTCATGTCCTTAGGGGGACATTGAAGTGAGTGACCCATTGTAAGAGCTTGAGACTCAACTCTAGCGAGGGAAAGGGATTCTGGGAAAGGATGTGAGCAACCAGTATTTTGTTTATCTATTGTTTGTCTATTTCCTATCCTGGGCTTAGTCCTAGTATCACCTACCAGCGGTATTTGAATGCCCTGTTGTAAATGTCCCCTGAGGACATGAGCGCCTCGTGGGATCGGGTGCTACATCGGCCATCTAGCCCTTATGGTATGATTAAAATTTGACAAGAAAGAGAATAAAAGATTGATGGTTCGTTCAGGGTTGCAGTGTTGGCCGAACCGCTTGGAGTGGGCCACATATTCGATTTGCTTTGAAGCGGATGAGCTCAGGTGGATCAGTCTGTTATGTGAGAAAAATAGGCCTTTTTTTGGAAGATGCAGACGTACCGTTGTGGATGCTCGGAAATGCACGACAAAGGTGCGCGGCCTTATAAAGTGACCTGATGAGAGCAGAACTTGGCAAATGGAGGGATTTCGCGCTCACTCCCGGCACTCAAGTGGATTACGACGTGGTAGTTGATGCGGCTATGTTCGAAAAACACGTCCAGACACGCCCTCCTCGATCTCAAAACTCTTCGCTGTGTTTGGAGCAAAAGTTTTCCTTTCGATGCTTTTTTTTCCTTTTCGTCACTGTACATCCACTTCTCATCTTTATAATCACTTCCAAGGAAATACTAACCTCCATTATAAGGATGGTCGGCCTGTAAATGATGTGATGAATTTGTGAGATGGAAGTGATCTGTAAGCGGAGGAAAAAAAGGATCGCAAATCGTCGAAAACACAGAAAATGCAATCTACGCTGCGAAGAAGTCCAACCATAAGAGGCAGAAGGTAGATAAAAGGTGAAGGAATATTCAAGTTCCTAAGAAATACTCAATCTGCACCGTGGTGTGGAAGAAGAGTCTTATTAAACATCGCCTCAACTACTTTGATAGAATCAGAAACTCGAAATTGGCTCTTAAAATTCAAAGTCCTCTCTCATAAAGTAGGATAGTTAGTGTTCACGACTACAAACTACTCAATATGAAAAAAAGAATAAATGGAATTGTAGCGGAAAAGGGCAAATTTATGTCTTCGTTCATTTTTTTTTCAAGCAGTTAGGGTTGGTACTGTACGGCGAGATGCATGCTACATCTACCCTAATTTCCGGTAGATAGCCCGCCACGATTTCGCATAAATGCACCTCCACTCGCGCAGTGTACTTGCGTACCATTGGGAACTACCGCAATTACACGCCTGCTTTTATGGTGCAGTAACACTTCAGGTAGTGATCCACTTTTTGTAGTTCGTTTCTTCTGCCTGGTGTCTGTCTGTCTATCTGTCCGAGTGTCTATCTATCACGAAAATTGGTGTTGCATGCAAAATAACTTATCGAGACCGAAATAAAGACGGAGTCATCAAGTGGCTGCCCTCACCCCCCCACCCCTGCTAGACTGGCTGCACTCGCCCTGGCACACGGGTTTTACTAAGCGAGGGACCCGTAAACCAGGGGCAGCGTAGCCAGCCTAGGGGGTGGGGGGGGACGGCAGCCACTTAACCGTGCATCACAATGCCCCCCTTACCAGATGAGCGCCTGCTAGCACAATCACCAACTGTGAACGCTTTTATACGCTACTCACTGTGCCTGCACTGTGCTGGTGTGCGCACCTTCGCTAGAAATATGCAGCAATATTGCTGAAAAGATATAAGCACTTTCAGCACTCGAGCTTCCATCATTACCGGCAGCCACCTCATCAAACACCACTTGGGGCCGCACGCTGTTGCGTCGCGCACAACAAGGTTCTGCGGTGATATGGGCAAAACGTGAGGCCAAAACTCAAATTTGGCCCTATCACTTATCAAGATTTGACCAGCTCCTACCCGCTTGTCTTTGTTTGCCTTTATTTCTGTCTCTCCAGGTCATTGTACATGCATTACCGATTCTAGTGACAGACAGATTCACAGAGACATAGCTGAAACAAATAACGGAAGTTGTGTAATAGCTAAAGTGTAACTGCACCACAAAATCAGGCGTATGGTTACGGTAGTCCCAAACGATACGTAATTACACTGCGCGAGCAGAGGTGCATGCACCCGAAACCGGGGCGGGCTTATCTACCGGAGTTTAGGGTACTCAACGTCAACCAAACAAGCTTTAAACAAAATGACGTCAAAGAAACAATCTCACTTCTAGTCTGCCCAATCAATGCTGCCCTTAGTGAGGTGGTGAGGGAACTCTGAACTACAGACTCAACAACACAACTGACGACAGTTTCCACGTGAATCTGATAAGTAGGATTTTATAGTGATTGTTGATAGTTGGTAAATGATTGTTGTAATGCGTGACAACTGATAGAGTATGTACATCCGCAAGCAGCTAATCGATTCATTGGCGGATAACTACGGCATGTAGCGGAACGGTCGTCACTTGTGTTGTGAAGTCTGCAATGAACACAACACGACATGCACCTTTCCACCGAACACAGAGGACAAGTTATTCGAGTGACATAAGCAAATACAAATTCGAAAAAAGGCAAGAGTGGCAAGAAAAGGGGAAAACTACGACCTCAGGCATGCAATAGCGAAAATTTCCCTTTGGCTGTAGAAGAGATAGACATTACGGAAAGTTATACGAGAGGGTCAAGCACTTGCAAGTTGTCGCGAGCCCACTTGGCGGCGATCTAGCGAAACTGTTAGGTGAAACGAAGGCAAACATTACCCGAGTGGGTAATCGGATTATTTGGCCAAAAGCTGTATTTGAGAACTTCGAGCTGGAAAGTGCAAAGAAATCAACATGAGCGGACGCCAAACACCGTAATGCAGTACGATGTTGAATGACCGCTGATTGCGCTTTCAGGGCTAATTGGCATCCGCCAAGACAATTGTAGGGGAGAACTGAAGCAGAAAGGATCGTAGATTGGTTATTGTCAGGAAAACCAGCGCCATGGAGCACTCGCAAACATCTTCGGAGTGGGCTCTGATAAACACAAAATGTCCTGTATAATAAATACAATAAAAGTCACAAGCCCCGCACGCAATATCCGGGAGCTTGTCGTTGAAAAGCTAGTCTACACAGTAGCATCTGGTATCACCGCGCGACGTCGCCTACACTTGTAGATCGAATATGAACGAGGACGAGCAGCCCTGCGGTGCAGTCTAGCTTCTGGATCGTCCCATTTGGCGTAGAAATCTGAACTGCCAACGAGTGCGACGTCGCGTGGTGACCTCTTCCCACGCACCAGATACAAATGAACTTCAGAAGTCCTTTTAGAAACGTCTGATATCGACAAGCAAGCCTAGAAGAAACGAGTGGGGAAACAATGGAAAAGAAAAATAGGTAGAGGAATCCTCATTTCATGATGATGACTGGTATGGATGGTGTTCAGTGCACAAGAAAACGAAAGCAGGGGTGCAAAGTGGAGCGACACCAACGAAGACGGAAGAGTCTGTCGGAAGCGCTACAACGGGTCCACTCATTATTGTAATCTGTTGCGGTAAGGCAGTGAGACATTGAGCGCGTAGATGAGAGGCTCAATGGAGAGCTGAAGATGAAAGGATGCGGTCACCATATGATTTGGAAGAGGAAAAATGGAAGCGGTTGAAGCGGTCCTAGAAAGACCCTAACGCCTTTGATGCCTACTTTCGATAGCAACAACGGATCATCTGCGACTTTCATAAGCAGTTCGATCCTGCACACCAAAAGGATTCATTTTTGGATTGTGCCCTTTTTCCAAAATCTGGTCGAGACTGTTCAAACAGTCGGCTTCCAAATCCTTAACAAGCAGCCGTGGGCAAAAGCTGAGGGTGTACCAGGTTGAAATGCCTACAATGGCTTCAGCTGCAGCACCATTAGGAGTGGAAAGGTGTGAGGGTCTGACGGGTGAGGGGAGGAAAAGTCGTCTATAGACTTTTTGCGAGCGCAAAGACCCTACCCAACGGCTAGAGACCCTTTAAAGAACAATAATGATTGCGGTTTCATTGCTCTATAGGCTGGGCTCATGATTGCTTGGACTAATTAAAGGCAAAGTTCGCGCTCAGACCCACCCTATGAGCCTTTAAAGCGGCTAGAAGGACAAGAAAGGCTACAGGGCTCCCCCCATCATCCTACACCAAAAAACGGCCCCTGGACGCTGGGCGCCGACGATTTAGGCTCGCTCCTCCAGTTGAGGCTCGCTCCACCCACCGCTCGATATCTTGTCTGCTTCGCAATGTTGATCTGCTATGCTATCTTTACATGTTATTCTCTACCACTCTCCGCGCTCCCATGATCTCTCATCCCTCAGCCGATCTTCTGAACTTCTCCGCAGCGTGGAGCAAAAGGCTCGTATTTCCCGGGTATTTCCGGATTTTTTTCACTTTTTCTCCTCTGGCGATCCACCCACCCCTACTTTCACATCTGAGTGCAATTACATTATGGTTTGATCCTGAATTTTGCCTTTAAAGGATCGCTCTCAAATCCTCGGTTTGTTATGCTCTAACGAGAAAGGTCTTCCAGGAAACGCCCAGCTTTCTTGAAACATTTCTTGCATAATGTAGGGGTACGTGCATGAAACACAGCTGTTTTTATATTCCCTGAGCGGCCCCCTAAATGCTAAAAGAAGGGGTGATGAAGAGGTCCCTGATTCAAATCCTCGTGGTGACAATTTTTTGCATTGTCGACATGCGATTGCATGATGCGCTAAATGTCCCCTGGCCAGTGATGGACCTCATATGTATTACAGTCAGAACCATCAATAACTCATAGAAGTAGGTTTTCACCAAAAACTGGTGCCATAAAGGTGTGTCGCTTAAGCTTTTCGATCCCCTTCTTTGGCATTCAGAAGTAAAAATGAACTACAGCAATAAACTCCAAGCACTCATGCAGACAACCGTCTGGAGAAATCTGAGCATTTCCTGAAAGACCTCCCTGGTAAGGCAAAGAGACTATGAAGTGAGCCTTGTGAAGTGCGGCAGTATGGAGTGAATTCACGGAAAATTCAATTTCAAAGAAACGTTAGAAAATACATTTTGAGATAACGAGTAGTGGAACATCACGTCAAAGACCAAACTCTGAATGTTGTCAGGAGAAGTGCCAATTGTCGTCCAGGGGTCTGTTAATTCTACACGACACAACGAAAACCGGAATTATAACAAGTAGAGGAAAAACTATGGTTTATTGCCAAACGATAAAACTGATGCTGAACAACTTTCTGAAAGTCTCACTAGAAATAGTAGGTAGTACACATCGACGAAGACCCGAGCAGAGTCAGCCACGTGCCGACGGAATTTTGCAGGATCCCCTCCCTTCGATTACATTTTTCTTTTCCTTTCGTAACGACCGCTACCCCCGCTTCCCAATGGACTATTAAAAAACGTGATGGGTGGACGGGACTTGAACAGCTTTTGGAGCAGTAATTCATACCCTATTTCTCACACAACCTGACACACCAACGGTTTCTCTAAAAGGGTACGATCTTTATTCGTTATGCCAGAGCGAATGCAACCCTCTACCGAATAATATTCGACTGTGGCTCGCTCCGACCCCGGGTAAATGAGCGATTCCAAAGTGGGCGAAAGGTTTGTGTACCCCCAAGTGAGTACATAGTGAATCTGCTCACTGTGGCAGCAGCAATGAAAAGTTCAAGTGCAGCGGAAAGAGGGCAGGAAAAGGAAAGGGTTTTTGCGAATCACAGGAAGACGTCATTTTAGCGTTCCCTCACTGAATCGTGCCTTCGTCATTTTCCTATTTTAAGTGTCCTTCTCCAAAATTTATAACCTAGTCCACGCCAGCTCCGAAGTCTGATCTTCCGAAAAGCAACTGACGATGGTGACGTTGAAAGAATCATAATGTTCAGACGTTTGGAAATAGAACATGGAAGGATAAATTCATCATTTTTTTGTTCGTAGCAGTATAAATTTCACGAGCTCGTCAACTTGCAAGAAAGCAATTGCAACCCGCGGGGAACCTGAAGCGGGAACGCTAAGCGCTGGTTAATCTATGTATTCCTGGGAAGCGCCATGCATTCGCTCAGTATCATGATGACGTTTACACGATATCGGGCCAATCGATATATCCTTGCTTCCGAGAGCCAGGTGAGCGTCGAGTGCAGACCACACATTACAAGCGACGACGGCCTCCAAGTGAATCTGATAATTGGTATTCCATAGAGATAGCTGATAGCTGCTCGTGATAAATGTAATTAGTGAATATTGATAGAAATAACTGCAACTGCCTTATTATTTCATTGAAAAAAGCAACTCGATTTTGTTGAGGTCCTCGTAACTTGTATTGTGTGTCCTGCATGCTGCCTCTTTTCCCTGATGAAACGATTATTCAGGGAAAAATGGGTGAATTGATTTCATGCTAAAAAAAACACTTTCATCAGCAGAATGGCATTCAAAATTTTGTTGCAATTTTGTGTAGGAGAAATTGCAAATGGTTTCTCAGTGATAGCGAAATGGTGTCGGCAGAGAGGAAACCCCTCAAAGTAGGCATTTCTGTCAATAGAATGCTGCAAGCCCTATCATCCATTGATGATGAGACATCTTTGCAAATATCCGCAATCAAAAAGTATCCTAGAACAATGAAAATATGGATGGAAAAAGTTTTATGTCTGAGAAAAGGTGGATGAGGGATATTGTATTACGAGAGTATAATTTGGCCATTTTAATTCAGAAGGATCAAATTTCACTCTGTGGTGTTCTACTTCTACTCCCGAAAAGCTAGGTGTTCTGCTGCGAGGTTTCTCATTGGTTCACTCAGTACTATTATTTCAAGAGGCAAGATAGTTGTCGAACGACTGTGAATTATTAGTTCCACAAGAATACTGTTTAGGAACAAAATTTTTGCCGCAGGCGGGATTCGAACCTGCACCACGGCAGCAAGGCGAACTGCGGCCAAAGCAGCAGTTAACAAGAAAACAAGTCAAAATTCAAATTATCAGGCTTTACCGAAATTTGACAATTATGGCGAGGCATGTGTCGATTGATTTTTGACAATGCTCAAAAAGAAAATTCGAAAAAAAAAATTGAAAAATAGCATAAGGCACATCTGGAAAGCTAATATTATTTCTGAAACTATTGTTAAAAAAATGTGTGCAGAAGTGCAAAAGACAGGGTCCTTCGACCAGAGAAAGAGCGATGCTCAACGATCTCTGTCGAGGGCGTTTTGTTCCGACGTTGAAGCTCTGATGATCTATGCTTTTGTCTCGGGCCATCGATCGGCTCCGTTATTTTAGTCATCGAGCGCCATGTGGGAATATGTACAAATGGATGGCTTCGGAAGAAACCATCGATTGGCGACAGAACAGACTTCATACGTTTAAAACGGAATGGAAGGATTGAACAGATGGTACTGTAATTGTCGGCGTTGTCGCTGAATCCGGACAGCTCCAATTTCCGCGTCCCGATTTCCGATTAACAAAGCACTTTAAACCAATCGGGACTAGCTTTTTCAGGCATTTATTCAGTGATTTCTTTCTCAAATTCACTTCATTTTGTTGTTTGGTAAGCTTTACTAAGCTACCACTGGAACCTTCTTCTCCCCTTCTCTGCAATTAGGCGCTGTTTGGTTTTCAGGCAGGAGGGTTCAGTAGAAAATTTGACAACCCATTTCAATCAAGGAACCACCAAAGGTGGACCAGCCACTAGAGAGCTTTGACGTCTCACAGAGAGGCAAATTACCCATTTGATGGCTTAAGCGTGTCTTGGTAAACTGCTAGGTCTAATGAATCCAAACCAAATTTGTGTCATTAATTTTAAGATAAAGTTATCTATTTGAACTCCTTCATTTCCTTATTTGCAGGTATTCTTATACATGACTGACATACATGTGTGGCAAAATGAGTTCCCACTTGTACGTCAGTCATTTTAGATTCGCCGTGCTCTAGTCATCTATTCAAAATGATAGGGGTACTTGAATGGTAATTCATTTTGATATTTAATGAGATTCTATAGACAGCAAATGTTCAAAAGGGCGGACGAAATGGATGGAGGCATTCTAGATCAACCTGATTAGTTAATATGTGCGTAGGTACCTGAGCGTTGCGTCCAAGCAGGCCGCAGTCGTTTCTGCGCTGTTTAATAGGTGTGTTGGACAAAATAGTACATGTGAAGGGCCAGAAAGGATCTAATAGCCTAACAATTGAATCCTTTCTTCAGACCAAAGGCACGACCAGGCAGAAGTTCTGTGAACGTCTACAAGACAACTAGATGACAATCACAGACATGGTACTCCCGGGCATGGAAATCGCCCAACAGTAAGCTAGGGTCTTGCAAAGTCAGCTGCAGTAGCTGCAGATCTCTCCGTTCGCAGTAGGTGGCTGCTGTCTGGCGCCCTCTCGTCTGTTGCGCTCTCCCGCCTCATGCTCTCTTCTATGCGTTCCGTATCTCATTCCTTAGCACAGCCTTTTAGGAAGGTATGTAAGCTTTTAATACGAGAGTTTTCAACAGATTCTTTTTATTCACAAGAATGCTGGGTTGTGAACCAAACTTTCGCCCAAGTAGGGACTAGAACCCGCACCTCTCGCTTTCCGGGCAAGTGCATTTTCAGTTACGCTACCGGGGCACCATTTCAACCCAATTCCTTTCTTTTTTCTTTACTGCCGGCGCATTTCGCAACAATACTTTCCATATTCGTGTACAGGCACTAACCAGTTCGGTCCTAAAGAAGGCCTTCTATATGTCGCAAACCACCGCTATGCTGCAACTTTTCTATAATTGGTCCGAATGATCTGTTTAGGACCATTTATAACCTTGCATATTGTTTCGCTCCCCGGCAGTTCAATTGCGATATTGCAGATTTTAGATCCCTCGTTGAGTACACTCTGCGATATCAGGCGCTGCTAGGTTGATCCAGTCAGAGTGGGAATTTTTTTGATCTTGCTAGGCCAACCGAAAAAGTATTAAAGGAAGAGCAACAGCGCTCTCTTGCACGCTCTGTTGCTAAAGATTGCCGACTAGTTGTGCAGGAATTTCCGACTGTTGCACTTCCAATGACCTTCATGCCTTTTCTTGATGGAATCCCAAGGCACAGCTAACTTTTTATTTAAAAAAGCCAACCCTATGGGCAACAAGAGCTAGTGAAGAAGTGGCGTAAAGGTCGCTGAAAGGGCAAGACTAAAAACGGCCAAGCGCGATCGGCATCACGCATTCCAACGTATTTCATTCATGATCAGTGATGCATCTGAACATCGCCCAGCCAATGCGATAAGTTAAAGAGGTAAGTCGATATTGTGGGCGGGGTTTTTATCTATTTAGGTAAGTTTTCTCACCAACATACATACATCACATCATTGTAAGGGGTTTCTTTGGTCGCAGCCAGGGATCAAAGTGTGGACCAACCACCATTTGCTTAACGGGCCAATATCGTCCGAATGAGAATGGATTATTGAAAAAAATGGATATCATTTCACATTCAACTCATCCTCGTCCTCCATTAAAAATCAAAAAGCAATTGATTGCTAGATATTAGTCTCTAATACCGTAATGATTCATCCTTAAAAGGCCCCTATTGAATTAGACAAATATTGACCTTCACAATTTAATTAGAATTCAAGCATTGCCATTCCTCATCGGAAGAAGCATTGGGAAAGCGCCCGATAGTTGAAAAATAAAATATTAACAGCCGCCAAAAAAGAAGGCGGTTGATTTACTTTATGGGGCGCGCCATGCATTTTACTTATATTCGGGATAGAAGGTGCAATCGCATGAGCATCTAGGAGCGTCTAGTGTGTAGCAACCATGGCAGTTATTTTTGATATTACTGCATAAAAATCATGTAAAAAATTAAATGGTGTGTTTCTGCACACGAATATGAAGGTATTGGTGCGAAGTCGGCCAGCACTGAAAAAAAAGGAGAAGAATCTGTTGAAATTGGACTTTGACCAAATTCCTGATGCGGCTGTGCTGAAGCAGTGGGAGAATGGAGGAAAGAGGAGAATCGAGGAAAGGAGGGTATGAAGCGAGATATAGCGTTCAGCAACAGCGTGCTGCGAGAAAATTTAAACGGCTGAAGCGGTCTTCACAAGATCCTAATTTCCATGCACCAGAGTGTCACTTCAGTGATTGCCCTCTAAAAGTCTGCTCTACAGATTAAAAGAAATCGTTCATCCGACCAACGGGGGTTGTGCCTTCGATTAATAATGGAATATGGGAGCTTCAATGAATGGCTCGAAACTTTGTCTAGTAAAGGTTTTGAAGAACGTTTTATTGAATCAATCAAAAGGTTGACTCATCATTGACAAAGCTCAGGTCTTCGGTGATAACTGCAAATTTATGCAGAGACTAATTGGGAGCAGAATAGTAGAAATGTTTCAATAATGGGTGTTTATAGTCACAAAGTCAACTCTGGTTCAAGAAAAAGAAGCGGGAGGCATGAAAGCCTAATCTGGCCAGGGCGGTATGCAATTCACATAATAGCAGCGTGGAGCCTCTATCCACGGCGCTATTTCCGGTCTCAAATTACCGCATCTATTGCCCGAAATCGAACTCCTTCAATATGTCATGCAGCAGCACAGTGTGATGAACGTTGTCCACCCATGCGCTTTATCACACACTTATCCCTTTAATGATTTACTTCTACTATACAAAACACGGTCCGTGCAAATAAATGCTGTACTTTGCTTGTCGTGGGCTAACTCACTTGATCTGGTAAAAGCTCTGAAGAAGGCGAGACTGCCGAAAGTTAAGAAGATAAAATGTGACTCATAATTCGGTGTGCACTTTCAACAAAGCATTAGTTTGTTGCTCTGCTTACATAAGAACCCTTTTCAGCGCAAGGATTGCGAAGAGGGGTCTCTATCGATATTGCTCAGACTAACAAAACCCCCTTTTTATCCCGGAACGGCTGGGTGGTAAGCATTGCAACATTGCCTGGGCTTCACAAGTCAAGCCATTTGCGAAAAATGCATTCAGATACCCCTCCCCC